>JASPKZ010009380.1:2527500-2565000 GCA_030220185.1 Diploptera punctata
GAAAGAATGGAAGACCTTGAAACTCATAGATGCAAGGAATGTATTTGAAATTAGATCAAGTGTATTTGGATGACATGCAGTGGATGGATATGGACGAGTGAAGAAGGGATGTAAATAAAACTTCACACACAGAAATATGTATAATCATTGAAAATGAATAAATAATTGAATAAGTAGTAATAATAATAATAATAATAATAATAATAATAATAATAATAATAATAATAATAATAATAATAATAATAATAATAATAATAATAAAATACTTTATTTAAGCTGGCAGTGTTAAGGCCAAAAGGCCTTCCCTTCCACTCAAACAGGGAATGATGAAATAATGGAAAATTATATATACTATTAAAATTTTACCGGGGGCACGCCGTAGCGTACGGTAGTGGTTAAGGCACTGAGCTACAAGCCGGAGGGTCGAGGGTTCAAGTCCCGTTGGGGTCAGAATTTTTAAACATGATACAGCAGACATTATTGTAACTGTAAAACCTTTGTATCTGCTGTCATGATTTTTTGTTGCCTGTGTAATTTTTCAACAAAGATAATAACCACGAATTTCTCAAACGAAAGATCCTCTTTGTTCTCTAGGCTAGACTGTAGTCTGGATTTTCTCTGTAACAGCTTTGGCCCATCACCTTGCATCTATTTCAATTGAATTTCAAAACAGGAAAATTGTAACTTTTGGAATAGCTTTCATATTGTGTGTTTACAACTTATTTCACAGTTATTGCAAATTTAATAAACAACATTGCCCACAGAATCAATTTTCCAAAAATAGGTAAAACCCCACTTCTAATGTTCCGATTTTGCTTATTAAATAACTTAATATTTTCTTATTTAAAATTTCCATTCCGAGATTTGTTTCGAAAAACCAAAATGGCTGCTGCTAGAGCCATTTTTAAACTTTGATGTTCAGATAAACCCCACTTTTTGATTTTGCTGATTTTTGGATAATATCTCTCTCATTTTATTAAAAAATGCAGTCACTAAAGCTATTTTTAAATTGTCTCTTCTGTTAACCCAGCTTTTAATGATGTGATTTTGCTGTTTAACGAACTTGCTTGTTTTTAATTAATTGTTTTATGCCAAAACAATTCGCCCGCTGGAATGTTAACTCTCCCTCCCCCTCTTCCACATACACACATACATTACAACATAAAAAAATCGTGGTCATAACCTCAGGTACATTTCTTTAAAATTAGCTACATAATTCAGAATTATAATATAGTTAAGCGGAGCGAAAGTTTGGTGTGCTTACAGTACGTTAAGCATAATAATAATAATAATAATAATAATAATAATAATAATAATAATAATAATAATAATAATAATAATAATAATAATAATAATAATAATAATAATAATAATAATAATAATAATAATAATAATAATAATAATAATAATAATAATAATGATGATGATGATGATGATGATAATGATGATAATAATGATCTCTATCTATCTTCGGGTTTTTACAGCTGCTGCCGTCTTCCCGTGCCAAACCTCCAAAGCCTCTTCGATGCTTAGCCCTCTAGCTTGCATTACTGTCTTCATGTTTTCCTTCCATGTTAACCTTGGTCTCCCTCTTTTCTTCTTTCTGTTCGGATACCATTCATATAGTTGCTTCTGCCATCGCTCATCTTCCATTCTTAAGACATGACCTAACCACTTTAATTCTTTCTCCTCAATTCTTTCAATTATGCTTTCTTCTGCTTCCATTATGTTTCTAATTTCCTTATTTGTGACATGTTCTAATCTAGACTTTCTGGCACTTCTCCGTAAGTAATCCATTTCTAGAGCTATTAGTCTATTCTTGTAGTACTTATTGATTGTCCATACCTCACTTCCATACATTGCAACAAATTCCACCAATGTTTTACCAATATATTTTTTTGTGTCTTTCCAAATATGCTTATCCCACCATATGGAATTTAACAATGATATTATTTTGCTACTCAATTCAATTCTATGTTTTATGTTCTCTTTGCCTATTCCTTCAATGTTATCCATAATTATTCCCAAATATTTAGTTTGTTTCACTTGCTTTATTTGGATTCCTTCTTCCAATATTAAATTTTCTCGTTCATTGCTATTTATTGCCAGATATTCTGTTTTTTTTGTAAATTTACTGTGAGACCCCATGATTCATATGTGTTTTTCAACCTTTTTATCATGAATTCCATATCAAATTTGTATGATGATAATAATAATGATAGTAATAACAGTAATAATAATGGTGATAATAATAATAGTGTAATAATGATAGTAACAACACTAATAATGATGATGATAATAATAATAGTAGTAATGATAATAATAGTAATAATAATAATAATAATAATAATAATAATAATAATAATAATAATAAAAAATATGATAATAAAATTGGTATATTACTATTTCTTTGAAGCGTTTTCAGTCACCTTCGCAGCATGGCAATCTATATATCCTAGCCACCTTATAAACAGCATTCTTCTTCTTCTTTTTTTTTCAGTCCACTGCTACTAGGCTAGCTTCAGATATTTGTGGCATTCTCTTTTGTAAAAAGTTAAAACAATAAAACATGTACCTGGGATCTCAGTCGTCGTCAACTAAGTAAGTTTTCTTTTAAAACACCCTGTAGGCTTTCCGGAACATGTTTCATCATCAGTTGTTTTTGAGATCTTACTTTATTGCTTGGGGCGCCTAGAAGACGAAGTTACGTTACCTTGCTGATATGATGGGTGATAAATAATAACCAAACACCAGGAGAGGCCATAAACCTAAATTACAATAATATCCTCAACTCGTGTCCAGTCGAGGAAGAGATGAGATGAAGACCCTATATTTGTAGAGGTCTGTGAACTACAAGGATGCCAGCCGACCACGCGTGACGCACCTTCACAGAGCTGATGAACGAATGAAATAAAATGGATGAGATGAATATGGAGAAATGGTGGAATGAAATTTTCGCAGGGAAAAATGGGAGGAAACCCGAGGAAAATCTGCCTAAGCTCCTTTTAGTTCACCACGAAACCTATATGGAATTACCGAGATTCGATCTCGAGATCCCAGCGATGAGAGGCAAGCGTGTAACCGCTTTCGCCACGGAGACGCCCTCCTTAAATCTAAACATAACCTAAATTCCAGACCATTACATTGTGCGACCAAAGGAATAACTTTTAAGGAAACAGTCATCTGACCTGATTGGGAATCGAACCTTGGACCTCGTGAACCGTAATCAGAAACTTTGAGCACTAGGCTGGTCATAACAGCACTATTATTGTAACCATCTGGATCAAACAAAACTAAGACCGTGTTTGTTGGCTCATTTCCAGATGTATCCCAAGGAGAGAAGGAAATTAAAAGTGAAGGAGAGAAAAGATGAATGGAAATATCTATGTTTGGCGACACACGTTATTTGCTAGAATTCATATAGTACTTGACAGTGCATTCCGTTCGTCACTTGTGTTTATTTTCGGTCAATCCGTTTCCTGGAGTTGTTATGATTGAAGTACTTTGTTTTTTCTCGGCTCTGTCGTAATATTTCGCAGAATCGACTGAAACTATGATGTGTCAGAATTGGCTTTTACAACCAATGCAAGGCGGAGTGATATAATAAAAAGACCATCGTTGTTTTTATATGAGTGTATTTCATGTTTTGTTTTGTTAAGCCTAATAAAATACTTGCAAGAAACTTCAATAAAACCAGTAAATCTTCGCAAAATTTAGAACTTTTGTTAGAACTAGAGTGAAGTCATAGATATTTTAAATCGGAACTATGTATTATTGTTATTAAAATTTTATATATTGCATAAGATATAGTCTACTTCCAGTTTTCCTAAAAGAGTAATGAATTGTAACTTCAATACATATTTTGAAATACAAATGGACTAACTATTCAGCAATAAATTAAGAAAACGATAAATAATTAAGTGTTAAAATAATAAACAGTGCAAACCTTATATATATATATATATATATATATATATATATATATCCATCCATAGTAATTCTGCCCGAGGGCAGGTCTTTCACTGCAAACATAGCGTTTTAATGCTATGCTTTGCAGCTTTACTAGGGAATTTATGGGTGTAGTATCTTCCCGTTGCTTTCCACATCGATGAAGGATGATGATGATGCCCGGATGATTTTCGGGGAACGTTGGGCCCTAAGCTTCCTGACATTTGTCTTACAGGTGAGGAAAAACCCCCGAAAAAACTCACCCAGGAGCCGTCCCGACCGGGAATCGAACCCGGGCCCGCTGCGTGACAAGGCGGCACGCTACCTCGAGACCACAGCGGTGGATATATATATATTATAATTATTTTTTTTTACATTGAGCAATGCAAGCTTAATATGACATGATAAGAAAATTAAATGCCTCAACGGGATTTGAACCCGGACCTCTGGGTTGGTACCCCAGCGTGCTATTCATTACACCACTAGGAAAATCCAATTCAAACATTTGTCTTTCTTATATATATACTCCATTATTACTAGATGTCGCGAGAACTCGGTCTTCACTGCCACCTAGTAGCTGACTATCACATGTAAGCAAATTAAAGAGAATATTTTACTTTATAGCAGTGACGCTTTATCGATGTTATAATTAATCGATGTTTAATTTGCTTACTTGTTATAGTCAGCTACTAGATGACAGTGAAGACCGAGTTCTCACGATATCTAGTAATGATGGAATATATATTCATCCATCCATAGTAATTCTGCCCGAAGGCAGGTCCTTCACTGCAATCATAGCATTTTCATGCTATGCTTGCAGCTTTACTAGGGAATTGTGTAGGTCTGGTAGCTTCCCGTTGCTTTCCACACCGGTGAAGGATGATGATGATAATGATAATGGTAAGGATGATAATGATAAGGATGATGATGGCCATATGATTTCGGGGACCGTTTGGGACTTAAAGTTTTCCTGACATTTGTCGTACAGGTGAGGAAAAACCCCGATACAAACCTCACCCAGAAAAACTGCCCCGACCGGGGATCGAACCCGGGCCCGCTGCGTGACAACGTAGCACGCTACCTCGAGACCACAGCGGTGGACGGAATATATATATAAATGTTTGAATTGGATTTGCCTAGTGGTGTAATGGATAGCACGCTGGGGTACCAACCCAGAGGTCCGGGTTAAAATCCCGTTCAGGCATTTATTTTTGTTATCATGTCATATACATAATCAGCTTCATGGTTACATCTCCAAAGTAATATATATATATATATATATATATATATATATATATATATATGGAATGATAAGAAAAATAAATGCCTGGACGGGATTCGAACCCGGATCTCTGAGTCTGTACCTCAGTGTGATATCCATTACACTACCAGGCGAATTCAATTCAAACACTTATTTTTCTTATATATATATGAATTTATTTCAGGATTGCTTCTGTTATATACACAGGTGTCCTCAATCAAAATATATAGTTTTTTTTGTCCACATTGCCCGATCTTACGTGTCTGCATCTGTCATATTTCTGTTCATGTTGTTATACATTCAGACTCATCAAAACAGTTGCCACACAAAGTGCCTACTCTCTTGGGAGATATTCTTGAGTGTATGCAGATTGCAGTATTAGTTCTTATATGTGGAAAATCTGTTGCTGAAGATTTCCACATAACAACAAGGAATATAAATTGCTTCAAATTGAAGTCATCTGATGTGTTCATGTTGTTATGTATTTTGGTTTTTAAGCATTACTTTTTTTACATTGTATGAGGAGCTGGCCTGTAGCATCAACCCCACAACCTGGAGGACCAGAGACTTTTTTTTCTGGAGTCCACCATATATCAGTTTCTTTCATTGCAGCTAAGAGTCTGATCCACCCTTTATTGCCTCATCCGCCGTCTGCACCATACCGTGGGACTCCTACTCTGCTGCATTCGCCGTTAGGGTCTTCACGGTAACCTGGCTAGGGACCCTAACAAAGTACTATGAGCCGGGTCAGCTGAACCTAGGGTTTTGAACTATGTGTTACTCCTCCCCCTACTCCTTTCTCATCCGGATTTGGGATCGGTAATGGTGGAGTTAATATAACTTATTATCTTATATATAAAAATCAATGTTTGTTTGTTTGTTTGTTCATATTCTATGCGCGGCCATACCGTTGATCCGATTTTGATGGGCTTTTTTGCAAAATGTTCAGAGGATTCTCGGGATGAACATTAGGCTATAAAAGAGTTGTGATATTCAACCCCTTCACCCCTAAATATCACCCTTTGTAGTGAACAACGTGAAATAAAGTCCCTATTTTGACTCTTAAATGGCTTACGCTGCCCAAACCATAACAAATACACCAAATTAATGTATACAGAATTGAACATCTCAAAAACATCTACAAAAAAGTCCGCGACAGCATATGTTTATCATTTTTGTCTTTCATTGATGCCAAGAATATTGGTATAAGCAGATTCCCGAAGAGTTCACGGTTGGTGATAAAAGCACATTATTTATTTATGAGTAGCAGCGCACGCCGGGCATTAGCTAGTCTAATATATAAAAAACGAATTGTTGTTTGTTTGTTCATACTGTATGCGCGGCCATGCCGTTGATCCTATTGTGATGAGGCTTTTTGCAAAATGTTCAGATTCCCGGGATGAACATAGGCTATAAGAGAGTTGTGATACTCAACTCATACATCCTTAAAAGTAGCCCTTTCTAGTGGAAAACTTGAAAAACGTAGCTCTTTGGACGCGTAAATGGCTTACGGTGCCTAAACCATAATAAATACGCAAAATTAATGTACACAGAATTGAATATCTCAAAAAGCTCTACAAAAAAGTCCGCGACAGTATATGTTCATTTCTTACGGATAACTCACAATAACCATTTTTGTCTTTCATTGATGCCAAGAAGATCGAGACAAGTGACGTAGATTCCTGTGCAAGCATAGCAGCACATGGCGGGTATTTTTTACGGGTAAATCACAATAACGAATTTTGTCTTTTAGCCCATTTATGCCAAGAAGATCGAGATAAGTAGATTCCCAGGCAACACCGAGTAATCAGCACGGGGAATCTTAAAATAATTACTATATACATTTATAATTATTTTTTATTTTACTTATTCAACTAATGATAAGAAGAACGTTAATTTTCGTATTTCAGATCATTTATGTCAAGAAGATCGGGATAAGTAGATTTCCGGGCAACGCCGGGTAATCAACACGGGGTAACTAAAAAATATAAATTTATAATTATTTTTCCTTCTACTTATTCAAATAAACATAAAAACACATTAATTATCATTTATTTAGGCGTAGAAGCGCACGCCGGGTATTAGCTAGTGACTAATAAATCTGTGTGCAGTTTAACATTGGCTAAGAGTAGGGTACATAGTTATTTCTACATTCATGAAACTCATGCATTAATATAAATTATAAGTTTTTATATTATTCATTATTTTTACATAAACATGATTTCAATTTGTTACATTTAAATAAAACATTCAAGACTAAAGGTGTATAAAACACTGGCTCTTCCAACTCTTTGTATGATAGCGAAGTATTGACATTGAAACAGAAGGATATACAGAGACTTAGATCTGCTGAAATGAGATATCTTCGGAGGACTGCATGATACACACTACTAGATCACAAAAAAATGAAGACATCTTTGAAGAATTACACCTTTAGAAAACAAAATTTCTGATTATAAGTCAAGATGTTTATCGAATGGAAGATCACAGGATACGCAAACAAATGTTAAGATATCAACCTGCAGGAAGAAGAAGACCAGGACGTCCACTCAAAACACTTCTGGATGGTGCTTCTCTTGAGGCCGAAACAGTCAACAAATGACCTAAGTTCGTGAATGTACTGTGATGATGATGAGATTAAAATAAAACAGATAGGGAACGGGTTAAGATTTGCATATGCGGCCTTGTTCTTATTGTTCTTATTATTTACGCGACGTCACTTATTTTTCTTAATACCTAATACAATATTAGTCTGCATGCACTCATACAATATACTTTTATGTTACACTTTCAATAAATTTTGAAGAGAGTGTAGTTGGTGTGTTTCCATAAAAGGATGTCTGCAACTAAAAATAAAATTCACACAGATCAAATGAAAACGGCGTTGCCAAGGCCTATATAATCCAACTATTTTTAGACACACTCCTAATGTCATCATTGCAAAAAGGAAGCCTACCACACTGTTTCGTTTTATTTCAAGGTAAAAGGAAAACGACCGCGAGGAAGACGATGGGAAAATGGCCATGATAAAAAAATGACAGAAGACAGGTTTCCAGGAAGAATACTAGAATGGGCGCCTCTTGGTAGAAGTAGATGAGGGCAGCAAAAAATAACGTGGATTGATTGTGTTTTGAGCAGCATGAGGAAAATGGAGTGGACGATGGAGGAGAATGACATTAGATTAGCTGGGCGCAGGAAATTGTTCTGAAACATTGTTAAACCTGCTAAATAATATATATATATATATATATATATATTAAAGATTTTACTTTCAGTGGTTAAATATCAGTTTTTGCGCGATAGTGCGTTTTGTCGTACATACAGCATTGGCGACCATGATTGAAAGTTCAACTTCCTACATTTCGGGGATCCCAACCTAAATAACTATACTGTAATAAAATAACTATACTGTAATATTACATATTACAAACCACGTGTGAGAAGTAAAACCACTGTCCTCTATGTATACTACGTAAATGTATATACAAAAAGTATCCACAAGGTAGTGTTAATACGAAACAAATCTCAGCATTTTAAATGAATTAAACTTTATTTGAAACAATATAAAACAATAAATACGTACTTGCAGCCATTTTAACACTGATTGGTGTCACAGCCTCCTTAATTTCAACTAATAAACATTGCCCACACTATTAAAGTTTGTCAGTTTGTTATTATGATCGCAAATATTTCCAACAGGGATGTTATTATTTTACTATTATTTATTATTTTGAAAACACCGTGGCGCAAAAAGAAAAAAAAAAAGTAACAACGCACGTTTTTGAAGTGTTTTACAGAATCTGGAAAATTAAAAACCTCGCTTTTGTAAAAACCACTTCCCAACCTCGCATCGTAACAATTCAACTTCACAAAATACTTTGTAGCATTATTTTTGTAATAACGAATACAAAAATTTGATGAAAATTTCCAATTGTATACCTTATAAAGTTAAAGGATCCTTATTAATACATAAAAAAAATATGTCAGAAGTGGGATTCGAACCCACGCCCACAGAGTGGACTGCGACCTGAACGCAGCGCCTTAGACCGCTCGGCCATCCTGACATGCATAATGAATTAAATCGCGCAAAGCAAGACCTCAATCTGGATATCACATAGAAAAATTTGATCAAAATTAATATAGATACGGTCCGATTTATCTAATACATAAAAATTAATGTTTGTTTATTTGTTTGTTTGTTTGTTCGTACTTTATGCACAGCCATACTGTTGATCCGATTGTGATGCAGCTTTTTGCAAAAATGTTGAGGAGATTCCCGGGATGAACATAGGCTATAAGAGAATTGTGATACTGCTACACCCTTAAAAATGGAAAACATGAAAAAAAAAGTAGCTCTTTGGTCGCTTAAATGGCTTACGCTGCCTAAACCATAACAAATACACAACATTAATATACATAGAAATGAATATCTCAAAAAGCTCTACAAAAAAGTCCGCAACAGCATATGTTTATCTCTTACGGATAACTCATAATAACCATTTTTGTCTTTCATTGATCGAGACTAGTACGCAAATTCCTGTGCGAGCATAACAGCACATGGCGGGTATTCTTTTACGGATAACTCACAATTTTGTTTTTTAGCTCATTTATGCCAAGAAGATCGAGATAAGTAGATTTCCAGGCAACACCGGGTAATCAGTACGCGGAATCTTAAAATAATTACGATATACATTTATAATTATTTTTCATTTTACTTATTCAGCTAATCATAAGAAGTACACTAATTTTTGTCTTTCAGCTCATTGATGCCAAGAAGATCGAGATGAGTAGATTCCCGGATAACGCCGGGTAAACAGCACGGGGTATCTAAAAATAATTACGATATAATTTTTTCCTTGTACTTATTTAACTGAACATAAAACACATTAATTTTCGTATTTCAGCTCATTTATGTCAAGAAGATCGGGATAAGTAGATTCCCGGGCAACGACGGACAATCAGCACGGGGTATCGAAAAAATATATATTTTATAAAATATTTTTCCTTTTACTTATTCAACTTTTAATGTGCTTTCATGTTTATAAAAGCACATAAATTTTCATTTATTTAGGCGTAGCTGCGCACGCCGGGTATTATCCAGTATATATATATATATATATATATATTTTTTTTTTTTTTTCAGTGTAACTCTTGAAAGGCCTGGAAAAATTTCGTAGGTCTACCTGACTTACAATTTGGAAGAATAATTATAAGGAATAAGAGCCCTTAGTATCCCTAGGAGATTGGGAGGGGGTGACATGTAAAAACAGTCGAAAACATCCGATGTTATTGACGAATTTAGAATTTTTCGGGTCGCTGAGATGAACATTGACACATCGAAAACCGTTCAAATCAAAGTTTAGCGCTCATCGACGAGGACACCGTGTGGGGATGATAAGGAGATACAATAAAATAACCAAAATAACCTACATTAGTGTCGAATCATACGTGTTTGGATCTCTAAGCTGATTGGAGAAATTTAGGATACTATTTAAAGCTAAGTTTAATTGAATAGATCGAATATAACTGTGTAAAACTGGAAATTTTCTGACCTTATTCTCCATTATTCCACGAATTGTCATGGCTACATTTGTAAGAGAGAAGGAAATTACACTGTCTACTCAATCCTCTTATTTAAGATCCTACATACATTTAGTAATATTGTTGTTTATACAGCTGAAATTTTGTGATATAAAGTAATCGTCCTATCTTCCGAAATGTGATTAATTTGTGATTATCATTTTATAGAATCATAACAGCCTAACACACATGTACTTAATCAAATAAATTATCTTTTGCAACTATTTCTATCCAAAATATAATTGAAGCTAAAACTAACGAAATTAAACATTCGCTTGTTTGCAACATTTCTGTTCATACACTTAAAACACAAAACCAAAACACAGACCAATGTTTTCATTTAATACTTGGTAGAGTCCCCCTTAGCTTTAATCACTACTTGAAATCGTCGTTGCATTGGATTAACCATTTTTTTATTGTCTCAGATGTGATTTTATCCCATTCTTATTTAATTAAACTTTTTACCTCTTTTTTGAAGTCTCTTTCCCTTTACAGAAATTTTTCTTCAATTCTGCCCAAAGATTCTCTGTTGGATTTAGATCAGCTGACTGTGGAGGTGTTCTCAGCTGCTTGGGAACGTTCCAGCTCAACCGAAGCTTGTTAATGTCTGCAGTATGTTTACTGTCATTGTCTTGTTGGAATATGTAATTCTGTCCCATTTTATGTCACTTTGTTTTACATTTTCCTACAATATCCTGTTGTAATGCAACTTATCCAATATTCCGTCAATGAAACGCGGGTTTCCAACGCAGCTGGAAAACATACAGGCCTAGATCATAACTGAACCTCCTCCGTGTTTCACAGTCGGAAGAGTATTCACCTTATCATCAGCAGTGTTGGGTTTCCTCCAAACACTTATCATACCATTTGATCCGAAGATATTTATTTTGATTTCGTCGGACAAAATTACACGACCCAAAACTCCTGTGATTTGTTTACATGCTCTGTCAGAATAAATAAAGCATTATTATTATTATTATTATTATTATTATTATTATTATTATTATTATTATTATTATTATCATTATTATTATTATTATTATTATTATTATTATTATTATTATTATTATTATTATTATTATATTATTATTATTATTATTATTATTATTATTATTATTATTCTGTTTCTTAGAGGTGAAACAAGAAGAGTTATTAAAATCAAGATTATAGTTAAGTTAATAACTAACTAACTAACTAAATCACTGGCACTATCGAACCCATAGGTTCATGGCCGTGCGGACATTAGCTTTCCATACATTCCCTGTATAATCTACTTCTCTCATATCATAGTTATTCTCCCTCATTCTTGGTCTATCGACTGGGCGTTTTCATCCCTATCCTGAGCTAAAGTTCATTAATTTCATAAAGCAAAGACGGGTAATAAGAATGACCCTAAAACTAATATATTATGTATCGCGAAAAATTAAGTATCTTATTTACAAGTATGAATTTAAAAGTATAAAAAGAGTAAACAAATTATAACGTATACTATCTATAAATTTACTAATTAACTACTATAACTATAGCATGTGGTATAATATTACTTTAACTATATTGGGACTGGAAGTAAATGTAAATAAAACTAAGTATATGGTCACACATACAAATACATTATATAATGGAAAAGGACAGCTAATGGCAAACGAAGAAAATTTTGAGGAAGTGGCTGAATTCAATTACCTAGAAACAATAATCACAAATAGGAATGAGATGCACAAAGAAATTAAACACAGGCTCAATTCTGGAAATGCATGCTATTATGCCTTACTCTTGACGCCTCAACTCCCTTAAAAAAACGTTAAACTGAAAATAGGTCTATATAAAACTATTATTATACCAGTTGTATTATGTGGATGTGAAACATGGACACTTACTTTAAGAGAGATTACGAGTATTTGAGAATAAAGTTCTTAGGAAAATTTTTGGGCGAAAGAGAGATGAACAGACAGTTGAATGGAGAAGACCACATAACATGGTCTTTATAGGAAGCCAGATATAATAAGAATAGTTAAGTCTAGTAGACTGCGATGGGCAGGACATGTGGCACGAATGGGAATGAAAGACGTGCATGGAAGCTTCTTGTAGGAAAACCAGAGGGAAAACGCCCAGTTGGTAGACAAAGAATAAGGTGGGAGAATAACATTAACTATGATTTGAGGGAAGTAGATTATACAGGGAATGATTGGAAAACATTAGTTCAGAATAGGGATGTATGGAGAGCTTACGTCCGCGACACAATGAACCTCCGTGTTCGATAATGCTGGTGAGTTAGTTAGTTATTAGTTTAAAAAATATAATTTAATTACATATACGGAAGTTTTAAAGTTACAGTGCCAGTGCCTTACGTAACATTTCTTTGTATTTCAACAATTATCATATAAATGTGAATGGATTTCAGAACAACCCTTAAAATAGCGAAACACATGCCATGACAAAACTTTGGGATCCTTGCGAATATCCGTTAGATTATGATTATAAGTTAAATTTATAAAATTCATTGTTAAAAACCGTTGAGGTGGAGAGTCATAAAATAAAATAAGTTAAAATACCTTCTTAGGTAAAATCCGTCGTCCTCAACTTTTAAAATATGTAATCTTTATGCCTGTAGGCCTTTCAGGACATCCGTCTCATCTTTAGCAGTTCACTCTTCGCTACAGCATCCAGTATGATGTTTGATGCTGCTGGTCCTAATATGGCTTTGTCATGACTAAAGCTTCTTCCTGACGATATCGTATAGTGGGTTGTTTAGTCTGGGAGTGCTTTCATTTATTAAAAGTTTGTTTCTTATTTCCTTGATAATTTCCAGATCTTCCAATATGTTTATTATAGTTGGATTTCCCTCTTTGTGTACTATTGTAAGGATGTCTTCTATTGAGTTCATTCTATGACCGGCGTTTATTATGTGCTTGTACGGGGTAGAACTGATATGGGAGAAACTATCGACCAGCGATTTGGAGAGGTTAGAAAAAGTAAAACCAAGATTCATCAAAAAGGCATTAGGTGCAAGCAAATACACACCAAACAGAATGGCCTATATGCTAGCCAGAGAAACCTTCTTCCTAGAGGACCTGAGGCAAAGGATACTACTGCCAGCAACGGAGCCATATAAGAAAGTCATCGAAAAAAAAAGAAACAGAGAGAAAAAGAGATCGACGAAGATTTCTACGCCTCAGATGCCATGGTAAACAGAGAGTGGACTGAAAGTAACCAACCACAAAGGCACAGAATCATAGGTTTAGCAACACACGGATATCATCACAAAATGTGCAAAAATACAAAATTCCACCATCCGAGTGATTCGTGTGAATGCAAGATATGCGACCAAAAGTGTGAGCGATACCATTACAAACAATGCAGAATATGGACAGGATCACTGAACAAACTCATAAAAGACAATTCATAAACTTATAACTTAATGCTCTTTCGAGTGCCTCTTACCAATTTATTATTATTATGTGCTTGAATGTTAATTGGTTTAGAATTGAGGTTCAATGTTGATTTTTGTAAAATATCTGATACGGGGGCAGTCCAAGCAAAATACATTAGTCCAACGCAAGATGTAGCCGAACGCAAACTCCCTTTAGGCAATCAGTAGTAATCTTTCGAGGATTTTAATGTAATTTCGGATTGTTTGAGGCGGAGTTTGTTTTGGAGTAGATGAATTTTGGGAAGAAAGCATACATTTTTCAGCTTGCACTTCGTCGTGCATGTTGTATTTAGTTTTATTATGGTATACGTTTTATGTCGAGTAATAGGGTCGTAGGCGATATGTTGTGTATTGAATATATTTGTAGTGCTTTGTGTTAGACCATTTATGTTGCAGTGAATACTGTCAGTTCATCTAGTTTTTATGTGACCCCCCCCTTTTAGGTTGTATAAGCCAGGGAGCTAACTATTTCCGTGATGTTTTCTTGAAGGTCTGCGAATGCAGTTTTTACAGTTTTATTCATTTGAGCCTTTTTTTGTATAAATATGCTTATATGTGTCCCTGATAGTACGAATTTCACTTTTGATTTTAGGGCCCTTTGTCAGTACTGCTGGCGATAGTTTTTAGAAGGGGATTTTTCGAATTGTCAGCAAGATTGTATCATATAGCTATAAAGGGTTTGATGAGTTTCTTTATAAGTTCATTTAGTTTTTCATTTATGTAAGTTTACAGTTTATTTTAGTTCCGTCAGGATTTTTTCATAGATGGTTTTGATTATTTCTTCCTGGGTGAAGTTTTTTTGTGTTTTCATTGTTTGTGTTAGTTGGTATTAAAGCTGGGAAATTCCAAGCAGTTTTACTTAGTCTTTTGGCTACATTCGAGTTTGTGTAATTAGTGGTGTTTTTCTTTGTATTGGTGTGTCTTTTGGATATTTTGGACACTTCACTTATCCTGTGTGTAATGGCATGTATTATTGCACATACTTCAATAAATGAGGTCATTTGTGTTTGGTGGGCTTTTGAATTTTGAGGGAGGTTTTCCACACTTATTACATATCTTTGGGGATTGGCATTCCAGTTGGCTAGGTTCATATTGACAGAGGTTCCTGCATGGTACGTATCTGTAACGCTTCAGTGATTGTTCAACTTTGTACCCCCTTCCAAGTAAGTGTGTATACTCGTACCTTCGTATATTGCTGTTAATGTTTGTTCTTTGTTATGAAAGTTGAGTCGAACCATGTGGGTTATTTGTTTGTCAGTTGTTGTGATTCTTGAAATGTCTGTTAATTGATAATGTGCTCCTTTGATTTATTCAGCGATGGAGGTATCTACTCCTCGGATCACTCCAGAGTATTGTGTAGTTATTACTATTGTTGTTTTTGTGATGTTAATGCTCGTATTTAAAGTGTAATCTGCATTGAATCAAAATAATGTTTTTCGGTACTTTTTCATGAAAGTGTTCCTTATGAAATTTAGTGATGTTGTATTACATTAATTTTGGGGGATTGCATTTAATAATGTTGGACGTTCCTTCATTGTGTTTTTTTTTGTTGAAATGGAATGCCGAGTTCCGTTAGATTGTTTGTGATTGTCAGTGAAAGTATGGTGTTATGATTATTTGATTATTGTTTGATGGCAGATTTTGCTATGTGGTGTTGTTTGGGTGATTTTATTTTGTGTTTTGTGTGTTCATTATTTGTTTTATGTATTATGCTTTGTAGTGATATTTAGTTGATTTTGTTTTGCCGTGTGTCGTGTAGTGATAGTTGGGATTTGTTTTTTATGATGTTTGTAATTGAATTTATTTTTACTTTGTTCACATTTTGAATTTTGTTTTCTACGGAAGTTTTTTTTGACGAGTTCGTCATCAATTTCTTCATCTGTGTTGCCAGTCATAGTTGTTCTGTCATATTCAACAGTCCAAGGTGAAGGTAAAGTTGCTTTTTCAGATGTTATAGTTGCCTCTAGTCCGAAGTTTATATTTGCTATGTAGTTTGGCTTCAAAAAATAGTTCCTCTGTTTGCAAAAGTGGTCATTAACATTTTTTAAGTAGCTGTTCTGTAGTTATCTTTTATAAATCGAAAAAAAATAGTTACTTGAAATGTTTAATTCTGGTTTTGTTCCGTTGTGAATGCTCACTATACAGTTTGCCAAGTGACCCAGTGGTAAGGTGTTGCTCGATGTAGCTGCTTTTGCCCCGAGGAGCTGTAGGCAGCTGACATATTGAGCGTCTGTATGTGCGTGTGTGTGTGCGCGCTTATGTGAGAGTGTGCTATATTACAAGAGTTCAAGGTATTTACAGGTTTCTTATGGGGGTATGGTTAACCGGGCCGGAAGTTTGCCCAGTCCTTAGCTCTGGGATTGAGGAAGGCTAAGTGCCGACGGAAGTAGGGAAGATGAGTTTTTGTGAGTAAGGGTTGGTTGATAGATCTTGCATCTGATTAACAGTTGTTCCTTAAATAGAGAGAAGCAGATCAAATGTGATGTCCTGCCGAAGTGTAGTAATGTTGTGATGAACAGCTGGTATATATTTGCATTGATCTATCAAAAAAAGTATCACTCGCCCAGAAACTGTAGTCTCTATGGGGCAGTCAGTGACGATCCTTCGGGAGTACCAATGTACCCTTTTTTGAGCAGCGTTGGGAAGAGATTCTCGGTTCACGATGATTATGTCAATACAACTCTTAACGAAACACTAATTTTTGGTGCCAATTAATTAAAAGTAACGGGCCGCAGTGAAAACAAAATTATATAAAACTGTAAGTTATTACTACACAATGCGTCTCACCCAACCTGTGTCGCCGCTAGCGCGAAAAGTGATACTGCGGGCAGTGAGTAATCAACTCTCGCCGGACAGGTATATCAATTGCACGGCACTTCTCTCACTTTGTTAATGCATGATAATTAAATAAGGGTTAAATAGTGAAAATAATTACTTACCTTATGACGGAAGGTGTTAGAAATGTTCTCCTCCTAATTCCACACATTTTCGGCACCGTGATACGAAACACTGATTCACATGCATTAGTCGCTGTACTGTTATTACGTTTATTTATGTCATGATATAATCTTTCAGTTCGACTAACGTGGGGCGGGGTTTCTTGCATACCGGTGTACTTCATTTTTTACGTACCCCCACAAATGAAAACCGCATCTCAGGTTCACGTGGGCGAAGTTCATTCACTATTGTTAATCTATATGGTTTAATATGTAACAGTGCTGTGCTCTATGAAATATCGGCTTCTTGGCCAAGTTGCCTTAGAGATTTTGTTGGCGTATTTTCTAATCTTTCTCCTATTTCGTCTAATATACCTTCAGTGGGCACACGTTTAGTTTCTCTTGGTTTCTTATCGAGCGCAGAACCCGTTTTTCTAAATTTGTTTACAAGTCGTCGAACAGTATCTATTTGGAGGATTCCCCAGTCGTGTCATTGATGTTTGGTGACGGTATCGACTCTTATGAGGTCATTACCCTTTCTTTTGGTGCTTATATGTGTGTGTTTTGATATTTAGTGTTGCTAAGAGAGTTGTCCTCTCTAAGCTTTGCTTGTTAGTTTTAAAGGGTGACGAGAAAAATGCTTAAGCCAAACGGCCTTAAAATCCTTGTGTGTGTGAGTGTAGTTTTAGTGTAAGGTGTTCTGTATTGTAGTGTAGTATGTATCTATGTAGTGCCTATGGCTTGTATCAGTGTATTGTCATGCGATTCGTATGTCTAATGTTGCTTAAGTGCTGATTGTCCGATGTGGTCTTCTATATAAGAAATTTCGTCCACCGCTGTGGTCTCGGGGTAGCGTGCTGCCTTGTCACGCAGCGGGCCCGGGTTCGATCCCCGGTCGGGACAGTTTTTCTTGGTGAGGTTTTTATCGGGGTTTTTCCTCACCTGTAAGACAAATGTCAGGACAAACTTTAAGTCCCAAACGGTCCCCGTAATCATATGACCATCGCAATAATTATCATTCATATTCATCTTAGGTTAAGCTTAGGATTAGGGACTCTGCTGGCGCACCATTATCATCATCATCATCTACCATCATATCATCGGGGTTACGTAACCCCGCCTTCCAGGCGCCCCAACCTCAGAAGTGGGTTACAAGTACGCCCTGCCAGGAGACAAACCTGGGGAATTTGGAATATATATATAAGAAATTTCAGCTATGTCATGTAGTAGGGCAATTTGAGTTTGACTATCAGCTCGTAAGATTATTCTTAGGACTTTATTTTGTACAATTTGAAGAGTTTTAATATGAGTTCTTGCTGCGTGTCCCCAGGCTGGATTAGCATATGTCATGAGTGTTCTGATGAGTGTTTTATATTGGTTGATTTTGTGTTTTATTGTAAGTGTGTGAGAAGTGAGTAGTGGATAAAAGTGTGAGACTCTTTGTAGAGCCTTGTTTCTTAGTCGTGTTATATGTTTACACCCGTAAATTGTGTTCTGATTCGTCTAACGAATTATCTTCAAGATTCTGTTTTCACATAAATATCGTACATTAATATCCTATTGTGCTGTGAACATACGTAGGTCGAGGCATAATGTTAACTATGAACTAAGACCACTATAGAACTTAATTAAATGCTTAATTTTACTTCATAACACTTTATAACATGAGAATACAGTTCTGCAATAGAACGCGTGTTCCACCTCACAAGCATTCAACTCGACTTACTCCACTAGGCGCCAGTTGCACTGTGTGGGCAGCGCGAGCTGAAGACTCATTGCCCACAGTCACTTTCCCGCTAGCGGGGCCACAGGTTAAATGAGACACATTGTGTATGTTTTGTAATACGACACGAATTTAAATAATTTTAACTCATGTATTGACGTAGACTTTCACGGCCGGATTTGCTAAGATGATCTTGAAGAAGATTTTTGGGCTGTAGGCCGTGGTCATGAGGCTTGTATTTCCCCGACGTTTCGCCAGAGCCTACGTCTGGCATACTCAAGGGTTTTCTTGAGACTGGCAATTATGTGACTGACTGACTGATTGTTGACGGTGACGTTGCACCGTCCAGTGTGCTGCATACTGTTCCCCACTGGGATAAACTTGACAGCAAATTCCTTTTTGGCTATCAAGTAGTGGTTGTGGATTATGTAACCTCAGCCCTTGGTGACAATGTATTTTATCTAACAGGTCTATACCAGAATAATAGTGCAAACCACTATACTTGTAAGAAGGCATCATAAACTACGCCGCCGGCAAGCAGAGAGTCCGAAAGCCGGACAGCGTAGAGTGACCCACACTTCTCAAAGCGAGCGGTCTCGCACTATTATGTGGATGGTCTCTCCTTTTGAGGTTAACCTGTAAAACACAGGTTAACCAGTCGGCTCATGAAGATGAAACGCTCCATGGGACTAGACAGTTCAGCCAATAAAGGCTGAACGTCCCGGAGAATTTCCTCCCCACGAGCACTTAAGCTACCTATTAGCATTTGCTGGCCCTTTACTTTAGCAGTGCTATTCTCTTGTGTTGTTCTGGAAGCAGTACCAGTCTGTAGAGCTTGGGTGAAGGAAACTCTTGGATCGACCTTCACAGAAGTGAAGGTCTTTCTTTGAGTTGTAGTTATAGTTGGATTTGGAACAGGATCACTTGTGGATGGTTTCTCTTTTGGATTAGGGATGGGTTTAGCTACCCTGCTATAAGCTTCAAGGGCCGCCTTGAAAGCAGGGCAGCCTCTATAGGACGCCGGGTGACCGGACTCCTTGCAATTTGCACATTTTAGCAAAGTTGTGTCTCTCCGCGCTTCGGCCTTTAGGGTACAGTCCTTGTGCCCGTGAGGCCCAGCGCAGATAACACAGCGAGGAGCCCGATTACAGGCAGGAAAGGTATGATTAAATGACTGGCACCGGTAACACTGCTTAAGTCCAGCCCTAGGTCTATATGGTTCTATGGCTACAACAGTGTATAAGAGACGCTTTAGATCATAAATTTCCAACGCTTTACTATTGCGTTCTAATTCCAATATATAGATGGGAAGGGGTATGGCCAAATTATTTTCGGTTTTTATAATCTGCTTTACATCTTTAACTGGGAAACCCAACGCGAGGATTTCCTCTTTAATTTCGTCTGGGTCTACAGTTGCCGGCAGTCTCTTTAACACTACCTTCAAAGGAAGATCTCTCTTCAGTTGAAAAGTATAGTATTCCCTATTTAGGGAATTAAAATACTCCTTCAACTTGAAGAAATCCTCCAATGAACGTGCATAATAGCGTATTCCTTCAGTAATACTAACACACTTTAGTTGGTCGCCAATTAGTGATTTCATCTCTTTATTTATTCGGAACAAATTCCCGTGACCAATAACAGTAATTGGTGGGGGTCTTTGCTCCGATTGGACAGCATTACCTGAAGGAGTAGCAGTAGGTGTAACCATAGTAGGACCAGTAGCTCATTCTGCATTCTCATTATTCATTCGATTCTCATCGAGCTTCTAGAATGAACATCCTACTGGAATTGGACAGAAGACAGAAGTTAGAGCAAGACCAGAACGCTGAACTTCAACAGCGCAAATCATGCCAGACTCCAGTCGACCTGACAAGACACCTCGGAGCTGAAGGGAAGACTCCCAAGACTCCGAACAACAAAGTCACTCACGAGGAAGACAACTTCACGCTTCCCAAGCCTAAACACACGGCCAGAAACGTCACCAAAGTCAAAACTCTCGAGATAGAGATAAATAATAGATTCATCTCACTTCAGAAACCTCCAGACTCACCTCCACCAATCGTCGTAGACGCCAGAGACATCAATGCCTACAAGTTAACACACATTGCTTGCCGTCTCTACAGGCAATGAAAAAGACATCGCTATACAGCATACCAAAGATCAACTGAAGATCTACACTAAAGAACAAAGAAGCATTTAAACAAGTCCAAAAAGTACTACATGACCACGAATGCAGTTTCATACACATATTTACAAACGAAGATCACATATGACCCAGAAGATAACACTAAAAGGACTCCCTGTAAAAATTACATCCATGAATCTTTCAAGAACTTGCAGACAAAGGATACCCTATCCACAACGTGAGACAACTCTTCAAAACCAGCTTTCAAGATGGATCCAGACTCAAGACTGCCATTCCTGTCTGGATTTTAACTTTCTTCCACAAACCAGACTTCACTACGAAGATAGCTCAACTGACCGACATCTTCAACGTTAAAATTAGACTCGAAACCTACAAGTCACCAGCCGGAGGAATCCAATGTTACAAGTGTCAAGGTTTCGGCCACTTAGCTGAATGCTGCAATAGAAAACAGAAATGCGTCAAGTGTGCAGGCAACCATAGCCTCAAAAACTGTACAGCAACTGAACTCCAATGCACCAACTGCAACGAAACGCACGCCGCCAGCTACCGGCAGTGCCCAGTCTACAAAGAATACAGCAATACAAGAAGAAAGCACACGCCAAGGATACCACTACACACTCCACTATAGCACCACTTCAAAAAACAGAGCCAGAAAAGTCTACAAAAATCTCCACTCCAGCACCAAGTGTGAACACTCCCACAACCCCTATCCCTCCACCCTCCACCTCCAACCCTGAAAACCTAGTTTCCCAACTACTATCCCTCATATCCAAAATCCTTATAAATCCAGAACTCCTTAAAACTACAGTATTGCTTCTCACAAACATCATCTCAAGTCCTTAAAAATTCCTTGAAACCACTTCAAGACACCATTTTTAAAAAATCGACAAGCTTAAGCTAGAAGAGAACAGCATCTTCACCTTCAGTATCTTCACCTTCAAGCACATCAAGTTCCAGAAAACAGAGAGAGGAATACTCTCCTTGTTCATCATATAAAATTAACAGAACACTTCAATAAAAGCACACCAAGATATCGGGTCAAGACCTTCATAAGGTCGGAACCAAATCTACACTTCAAATAATTGCTTTAGGTGAGGAGGGACCATCTCTGAGGATGTTCCTGCAGTGGAATTTGGAATGTCAGTTAAAACTGAAAATTTATTGTTAATAGGCACTGCTGGAACCTCAACTCGTGATTCCTGCGACTCTGTAGATCGATTATCTGGATGTATAGGTACAAATTCTTTAGTGGGTTTGCCCAGTAGTATGGGTTCTTTTGGTTTAGAAGAATCAACTTTTGTTTTCTTTACGACTAATGTCGGTACTTTTTCTTTTTTCTTTCTGTTTTTCCGTTTTGGAGATTTTCCACTAGCAGTTGACTGGTCGTCAGTGAGCATTTGCTCCTCAGTGGTCATCTGCTCACTGGTGTCCATATCACTGCTAGTTGAAGGTATGTTGCTCTTTTCTTTGCGATTCACGGAGGAATAGAAGAGCGCAGTAGTGCGAATCTCTAATAAATCTCCTTTGAGTTCGTTAAGCATAGCTTCAAACGTTTGTTGGCCTGGTTCATTATCCTTTATCAATTGATTCAATTGATCTAATGCAGAAGACGTGAAATCACGAGCCTCTTCAGACCTTTCATAGTCTGGGAAAGTACCCATGAAATTTATAACCAATAAGAAAGTTCCACTAAGAGTGGACAGCAATTCTTTTAATTCGGGTTTTTTGTCATATCCATACTTGTGGACAAACCTTTCAAATTTATTCGCGGAGTCTTCCCAGAGTATGAGAGGTCCGACATCCTCACTGGATCCATAGACCCGTCAGACTTTGGCATAGCAGCCATTGTGCTTGGTAATACCAAGTCTTAGTTCTGGACACTATACACAAAAGCACTAAACACTTGTCACCAAAGAATAAGATTGAATATCACAATAATAATTATTGTATCCACTCCACTTACCTTGATAGCACTTCACTCGATTTTTATACACAAAACACAAAAGAACACAAGGATCAGCCCGTGTTAGGGCCACGCCCTAACAAGGAATTTGCTAACCAGCTGTAGAATCCGCGGATGTGATTGGCCGAGACGAAAACTGAAAAAAATTGATGCGGCCAATCGCAGCACACGAACGACTACAAGTCAAAACGTCAACAACTTATTGATAGTCGTTTGCAGTACTACGTCTAGGATGCCGTGATGAACTGCAGCAGACGTACAATGTAGGCAGGATCAATTGCGGTATGAAGTATCATTAACCATAGTAGCATGATGTTTCCAGTACCAGCTCTGATTCCAGTATCGTGGCAATTATGTCCACTGTCTGTCCTATTTATACGTTCACCGCGATTTGTTCGTAAGTTGTATCTGCCTTCTGATTGGTCAGCGGTAGGGACTTCCATTGCCCCAATGAGATTGCTGTTTGATGGTCTAGTCGAGTGTACTTGTAGAGGTTATTCTATTGCTTTGATAGTCATTAAACAAGATAAATCAGTGAATGTTATAGGATAACTGTAATATCATTGTATGGGTGTTAACCTGAATTAAATGGAATAAGTAAACGTACGTTGACTATTTAACTCATGCCCCAAATGGGAGTCAATGACCAATCACGTTTCAATGAATTTTGTTTTACAATCGATCACAGTCGTATTTCACCTCGATAATTATCGAATTTTGATTACCAACATATAGAAAGCTCCTCTTTTTTAATATTCTGAATAGGCCATAGCATTATTTTGCAGTGACTGACTCTCTAACCAATATGTTGAATACACATTTGATAATTGTGTGTTCAATAATTGTGTTTTTAAATGCTGATTACAGAGTTGTTTACTAAAGAAATAATTAATAACATACAATGTTGGATATAATATACAGTTAATGTGCTTCATTTTTTCCCACTAGGGTGCATTCTTACAATATTGCGATCTGATTTAGTAATAAATAGTATGATCAAGTTGCAGTGATAAACAAATGGAACATAACCAAACATTTCTCATTTGTTTTCAAACATAGCTGTTTACATTAAATATATACATATTTTAAAATAACTATATTTAAACAATGATTTGTGAGTAAACAGCTTAATGTTATTCGTTAAATAGTCCTAACAAATGCCACTCTTGATTTCCAAATCCTCTAGATAAATTGGAAATCACTTGTGGCATTAATTATGATTATAATTTTACGATTGACGAAAATTACTTAAGCAATTGTAACTTGAACACACAAATATGGCAGTTAATAGTAAGAGTAAAATTGTTTTAGTAACAAGAAATTCGTAAAGGGTATTTGTAGCGTGTTATATATAGAACTTGTTTTTCTAGCTATAATGATATTTGCACTCACATTAGCCTGTTTACATTAGAATACAAAGAGGTGTGCTTATTTTCATGTTCATATAATTTTAATAAGTCCCGCGCCGTAGCCGAGTGGTCTAAGTCATCTTGCCCTTGACCTACAGCTATGGGAGATGCGTTGGTTCGAGCCATCATGATAAATTGTTCTTTGTCTCATGTAATTTCTGCCAGTACGGGATCAATTCCCACCTAGCATCATGATACATTTGGATAGCTACAGTAAATGATTGTTCCAGACAGAGAAAACCAGCTATAACGACTAGGGTACTCAACATGCTAACCTGATGTCACTCTTATAATGTTATTCAAGTTAGCCCATCCTCTTTTCCTTCAATACATTTATTCCACGAATTGCCACGGCTACATCTAAAAGAGAGAAGAAAATCGCACTGTCTAATTCTCTTATTTAAGATCCTACATACCTCGATTCCCAATTATTTATCATCTCATTTCCAGTATCTGTCCTCCAACCATAACTTAAACACAAGATCACAACATAGTCTCTTGCTTTATATACCGCAACATAGTACATCACATCACTTCATGTCATATACTATCTTCACTTCTCGCAACTGGAATTCCTTACCACAAGAAATAAGGGGCTGCCGGACATTGGCATCTTATATTGTATTGTATTGTATTGTATTGTATTGTAAGCCTATGTTTTCCCTTTACAGAGATTTAGGCGCTCTCCCCCTACAGGGAAGTATTTGAACCATACTAATTTAGTTACACTTCTTTTCGTATAGATGTCATTTTGAGTGGTCCGTGGTCAGCGTTCCACCTCATACTGACATCTAGGAAACCAAGGTAGTACAAGGACGGGAAAATTCGGTAAATTTTGCTTAGATGCCTTTTCATTCAGGCATAAGGATCTTTTACGAGCCTGAAAATCTTCACACTCGGTACCCACGGCTTAAAGTCCCTCCCAGAGGACTTGCTCCTTGGATTTTTCCGTCCTAAAAACCCATCGACCCCGGCCGGGTTTGAACCCGCGATCCTCGGGACCAGAGGCAAGGAGCATAATCACTAGTTCACCGCGGCCGACGGGCATCTTATATATGAAATCAAAATTTATATTTGCTCTAACCTCGACTTCATCATTACCCAGTGTAAGGTACATTTATTAATTGGTGTTTCTCGTATAATTTATCATATTTATACTAGCCTATTATTATTATTATTATTATTATTATTATTATTATTATTATATTGTTCTTATTATAATATTATTACTATTGTCATTTTAATTAAATTATTATTATTATTATTATTATTATTATTATTATTATTATTATTATTATTATTATATTGTTCTTATTATAATATTATTACTATTGTCATTTTAATTAAATTATTATTATTATTATTATTATTATTATATTGTTCTTATTATAATATTATTACTATTGTCATTTTAATTAAATTATTATTATTATTATTATTATTATTATTATTATTATTAGTATTATCGTAAGTATTATTATTGTTATTATCGTATAAAATGTTGTTTGTACATGAAATTTACATTACTACATTTAAAATATCTTTAACTCTTTATAATTAGTAGACCTATAGTGTATATCTATAATGGGGGTACGCCGTAGCGTAGTGGTTAAGGCACTGAGCTACAAGCCGGAGGGTCGAGGGTTCAAGTCCCGTTGGGTTCAGGATTTTTAAACTGACCCAAACCCTCTGGCGGCACTATGGCCCTGGGGTCGACTCAGACACTAACTGAAATGAGTACCAGACGCTTGTTCTGGGGTAAAGGCGGCCGTCACGCAGGGCTGACAACCCGGCTGACATAAAGTGCCGATTGTCTAGAAAAAGTGGGAGCCTTAACCTCCTACTACCCCAAGGGCCTCCTGAGGCCTGTTGTGGGATCACTTTACCTTATATCTATATTTGTCAAATATTTATTTGTATTTATGCTGGTCGAGTGTAAGAGAAGGCCTTATAGCCTTAATTCTGCCAGAATAAATAAAACATTATTATTATTATTATTATTATTATTATTATTATTATTATTATTATCATCATCATCATCATCATGATCAGCTGGATGTAGAATCGGACGAGAATGGACGGAAGAGTATGAACGTTACTAGTGCGATAAACAATGGAAAATCGAGTTATATTATAATAAATAATAGTTTAAAAAACTAAAACAGCACGCTTTAGTTACATAGATAGATAGATAGATAGATAGATACAGGTCAAGCTAATATAAAGCGTGTAAAAAATGTACTTACTTTAATCCTGCTCCTGCTCTATCCGTCGCTGTGGTGTAGTCGGTAGAATCCCTATCTTCTACTCCGGCGACCCGGGTTTGATTCCCGGCGGGTAAGGGATTTTTAAATCTCAACCTTGAGACTGGGTGTGTGTCGTGTCCTAAGTTGTACCTATTGGGTTTAAATCCTCTAAAAAATCCTGCTCTAATCTCTTCGCATTTTCTGTTTAATCTTTCGACTCTTTTATTTTGTTTGAAATGGCGCGCTGAGAACACGCCACTCACAGAATCCGCCATGATGATTGAAGTTTTATTTTACTGGATATCACTTTCTTTACCCGTTAATGTGTATTGTTGAATGTAGGCATATAGGTGTACTTGATTAGTACGCTGCAGTTGGTATAATGATAATATTTAACATTTATGCTTTAAAAATCTACAGTATTAAGAATTGAATTATACATTTAATATAACAGTAGATGTACGCGTACATAAATTTTTTAAAACAACATAATTGAAACATTAAGTGGAACTATTTTCTGTCGCTGCACACCTATCAAGCAGAGGGAAGAAAATGTGAAAGCCCCACTTTTTTCTTGATTTAAAGAATAGTTTAAACTGGCTGGAAGATCGCCCATCTCTTTAAATGAGATATGCGTAGTGAGTTATGTAATAGTATATTATGATGCGAGCTTGGGAAGTGTTTTTTACAGAATCGAGGAAAAATATTTAAAACTTGAGCGCTAGCGAGATTCTGTAAAACACTTCACAAACGTGGACTGTACATTATTTTTTGCGCGATGGTGTTTTCAAAATAATAAATAATAGTAAAATAATAACATCTTTGTTGGAAATATTTGCGTTCATTATAGACAATTGACTAACGTTAACAGTGTGGGCATTGTTTATTAGTTGAAACAACAGGAGGCCTTGAGAACAATATTGATAACATGGCCGCAAGTACATATTTATTGTTTTATATTGTTTCAAATAAAGTTCAGTTCATTTAAAATGCAGTGATTTGTTTCGTATAATGTACTGGGTGAGGCAATGAAACGGCACGATTTGGACTCCGGCTGACGGGCGCAGTGGGGGGTTATGGGAGTGGGGGAAACGACCTTGAGCATCTAGACAAGTGGAAATTTCAGTAGCCATGGAGCGTTGGTCAAGCGTGCAACGTGCGTTTGCTGTAAAAGCATATTATAAAAACATGGATAGTGTGGTTGGTGCCCAACGTGCTTTCCGTCTTAAGTTTAATCTACCGCCACGGGCTCCCGTGCCATCGAGGAAAGCTATCCTCCTGTGGGTGAAAAACTTTGAAGCCACTGCAAGCACGACGAAGAAAATTGGTGGTAGTGAAAAAACAATCAGGACCCCAGAGAACATTGATCGTGTGCGCGATGCATTAACACGAAGTCCGCGAAAATCAGCAAGGCGGCACAGCGCTCAACTTGGTCTCAGCAATCGATCAGTGAGACGGATTTTGAAGAATGACCTACACTATCACCCATACAAAATGCAGATAGTGCAAGCCCTACAACCTAACGATTACAATCATCGCATACGCTTTTGCCAAGCGATGCTTAATGTTATCGGAACAAATGGAGAAAGAGTGCATAACTTATGGATGAGTGATGAAGCCCACTTTCACCTTAGTGGTTACGTTAACAAGCAGAACTTCCGGTATTGGTTCGCAAATAACCCACGTGATCTTCATGAAAAACCTCTCCATTCTGAAAAAGTAACAGTTTGGTGTGCAGTAATCTTCTCGTGGACTCGTGGGACCCTATTTTTTTGAAGATGAACATGGTAACACAGTAACGGTGAACTCTGAACGTTATGCTGACATGTTAGTAACTTTTGGTCTGCCTGGCATCGATCAGTATGATCCAGATGAAGAAACACTCTTCCAGCAAGATGGTGCAACAAGCCATACTGCTAATGTCTCAATGGGTTTGCTGAGACTCGCTTTTCCAGGACGGCTAATCAGCAAGAATGGTGATATCCCTTGGCCTCCCCGTTCGCCAGATTTGACCGCCCCAGACTTCTTTCTTTGGGGCTATCTTAAATGCAAAGTCTTCGAGGAAAATGCACCAAGAACAAAAGAAGATCTGAAGGAGAGAATCCGGCAGGAAATTAACAACATTCCTTTGCAGATGCTACAGAACGCCATGGGTGGATTTCATCTTAGACTCCAACAATGTGTGCAAAACCAAGGACGTCACCTTACTGGCACCATATTCAAAAAATGATTGTTTTTTAAGGTAAAACATTAATTTCCACTCATGTACTTAAGATTCATGTTCAAATAATTATACTCTTTTTGTAAATATATTATTGGTGATTTTTCAAAATCGTGCCGTTTCATTGCCTCACCCTGTATATAAACACTACCTTTTGGATATTTTCTGTACATACATTGTACGCAGTATACATACAGGGCAGTGGTTTTAATTCCCGCATGTGGGTATTACAGTACAGTTATTTAGGTTGGCAATCCCGAAATGTAGGAAGATGAAGTTTCAATAATGGTCGCCATTGCTGGTAAGGACGACAAAACGCACTATCACGCATAAAAAGCTTTTAGATCTTTCAAACCATGGACATACCTTCAATAAATCTTTTTTTATGATATGGAATAGTTTTATATTTTAATTTTTATTAACAAAATGTAATGTTTAAAGTTGTCCCACTAGAGCAGGGCCGTCCAAACTACGGCCCTCCATCACTTTCTATCCGGCCCTTATACGCCTGTAATATTCTAATAAATTAAAATATGCTGAAGGTACGCCTAGCTATGTTAGTCTTTCAGTAATGGAACAAGAACTTCTGAAATATGTTATAACGACATAACGAGAAAATTAGTAAATCAACACACGCTAATAATAATAATAATAATAATAATAATAATAATAATAATAATAATAATAATAATAATAATAATAATAATAATAAACTATAAAATGGTATAGTCATGTAAAAAGAATAACAAAAGACACATCCGAAAGAAGAATAGAAGAATGAGTGCCACTTGGCAGAAGAAAAAGAGGACGGCCAAAAAACACGTGTATTGATAGTATTTTAAGCAGCATGAGAGAAAAGGGCTTGGACGACGGAGATTGGAAAGACAGATATATGCAAGAGAATGACAGTAGATAAAATGGGTACAGGAATATGTTGTGAAATCTACTAAAATAATAATAATAATAATAATAATAATAATAATAATAATAATAATAATAATAATAACAATAACAATAATCATTTACAACAGCTATAATAGGAACTATGGCCCGCGTAACCTTGATGTTTCTTCCATATGGCCCGCAATACAAATGAGTTTGCGCTGCTCTGCACTAGAGCCGTAAGAGTCTCTTGCAGTAATAGGAGGTTAAGCCTCCCATCTTCTACACAATCGTCACGAGATATCAGTCGTGTTGCCAGTTCTGCGTGACAGTCAACTTTATTCCAAGAGTAAATGTCTGGTAGGCCCGCTCATTTCCTTTAGTGGCCAAGTCAACGCCAGGTTCATAGTTCCACCTGAAGGTTTAGGCCAGATTCCGAAGGGAGTCGACTTGTAGCCGTAACTAATCATGGTACCGGCTGCCATTGTATAAAAAAATAATATTTTTGTAGTTCATATTGTGTTCTCTCCTCGTTTTTACACGCTTTATATTAGCTTGACCTGTATCTATCTATCTATGTAACGGAATTTTTCAACGCGATTTTCACCCACTTAAAATCATCGGATCGACTTGAAACTTTGTATACTTGTAGAGGATCCGTGACAATACAATAATTTCATATTTATTTTCTAAAATCCTGGCCATAATCATCAGAAAATCAAAATAAATGTTTTTGTATCAATGTAACGGAATCTTTCAACGCGATTTTCACCCACATAGAAACATTGCATCGACTTGAAACTTTGTATACTTGTAGAGGACCCGTGACAATACAATAATATCATATTTATTTTATAAAATCCTGGCCATAATCATCAGAAAATCAAAAAAAGTGTTTTTGTATCAATGTAACGGAATCTTTCAACGCGATTTTCACCCACTTAGAAACATTGGATCGACTTGAAACTTTGTATACTTGTAGAGGACCCGTGACAATACAATAATTTCATATTTATTTTCTAAAATCCTGGCCATAATCATCAGAAAATAAAAAAAAACGTGTTTTTGTATCAATGTAACGGAATTTTTCAACGCGATTTTCACCCACTTAGAAACATTGGATCGACTTGAAACTTTGTATACGTGTAGAGGACCCGTGACAATACAATAATTTCATATTTTGTTTCTAAAATCCTGGCCAGAATCATCCGAAAATCAAAAAAATGAAAACTGGTATAATGGGTTGCGGACTTGTCGAGTTTTTAGTCAATCGTTGTAAGAGCTCAGTTGGTAGAGCAGTGAACTCTTAGTGGTATATAATTTCAGTAATCCATACGTCGCTGGTTCAAATCCGGCTGGAAGGGTTTTTTTATAGAAGAGTATTACTTTTAGCTCATACTACAATAGTATCGAATTTAAAGATATTTACATTTTTTTATCTTATTCTGTAAAATATTAAAACTAAAAAATAAAAAATAAATAATAGTTTTAAAAAACTAAAAGAACACGCTTTATTAGAAAACTAAAAAATGAAAAATAATTTTAATTTCCAATACGCTTGGTATAAAATAAAGTGGTCAACAAAAAAATCATCTCCAACACATATAGAATAAAATTAGAGTTATCAACAAAAAGAAAATAATTTTACCATCAAAAGCGTGGGGTGCTTTTTATGATTTTTACATTTTCTTCTTAGAGAGCTTACTTTTACCAATATCTGTTTATTATCAAATATATTAATTGATATAGAGCACCCCACGCTTTTGATGGTAAAATTATTTTCTTTTTGTTGATAACTCTAATTTTATTCTATATGTGTTGGAGATGATTTTTTTGTTGATCACTTTATTTTATACCAAGCTTATTGGAAATTAAAATTATTTTTCATTTTTTAGTTTTCTAATAAAGCGTGTTCTTTTAGTTTTTTAAAACTATTATTTATTTAATATATATGGAACATTGTATTCTGTAACCACTCTAATTTAGGAGAATTTGTACGTGATGCAGTGCATGTTCTTGATAGTTCAGTTTGTTTGGACATTAGAACGTTTAGTTTCCAATGATCTACGTTTTGAATAGAAAAAAAACATATTTTTTTCAGTTTTATTTTATAGCATTCTATTGTATACGGCGAGTAACAATTATTGTAAAGACTAGTTGCGTCAAATAACTCAATTTTATTACGGCATAACAATTCTGCTGCTATTTTATTACAGTCTTTCTAAATACCTCATCAGCAACCTGCGTCGTGATATTTCCCAATATGCATTGTGATTTTGGTAACTGACACGAATAACTGACTCACAAGCAGACGGTTCTCCCTGCAACAACAACAACAACAACAACAACAAGAATAATAATAATAATAATAATAATAATAATAATAATAATAATAATAATATTATTATTTATATACAGAATTTTAATGTTTACACATCTTTCTGTGCCTAAAGTTTTATTTTTCTTCTCCACTCATCTCTCTACATCCAATCCATGTCCTCCAGTCCCCTTGCTCTCATTCCAGTTCTTATTTCCTGCATCCATGAGTTTCGAGGTCTTCCTCTCCTCCTTTTTCCAGGTGGACACCATTCCAATGTTTTCCTGGGTAATCTTTCTTCTTGCATTCGTCGTACGTGCCCATACCAATTTAATTGCTTATACTGTATGTAATCTACTATTGAATAACCAATATTCATTTTTTCTCTTATGAGAGTATTTCTTATTTTGTCTAATTTTGAACATCTTGCTGCTCTCCTCAAGAAATCCATTTCCACCTACATAAGTTTTTGTTCTAAGTGTTTGTTGAATTTCCAAACTTCAGCTCCATATGTGACAGTATTTCTCACTATTGAATTATATATTTGTAACTTATTTTTCCTGGTTATATGTCTGTTCCATAAGACTCCATTCATCATTGCTGTTATTGCTCTACCTTTATTTATTATGTTCTTAATATCACTTTCTTGTTTAACCTCTTAATAATAATAATAATAATAATAATAATAATAATAATAATAATAATAATAATAATAATAATAATAATAATAATAATAATAATAATAATAATAATAATAATAACAATGATAATAATGATGATAATAATGATAATAATGATAATAATGATAATAATAATAATAATCATTATCATCATCATAATCATCATAATAATAATCATAATAATAATCATAATAACATTAATAATATTAATGATGATAATAATAATGATGATAATAAGTTAATGACGATGGCAATGATGATGATGATAACGATGACGATGATAATAACGATGATGATTATAACGATGATGATTATAACGATGATGATGATAATAACGATGATGATTATAACGATGTTGATTATAACGATGTTGATTATAACGATGTTGATTATAACGATGTTGATTATAACGATGATGATTATAACGATGTTGATTATAACGATGATGATTATAACGATGTTGATTATAACGATGATGATTATAACGATGTTGATTATAACGATGATGATTATAACGATGTTGATTATAACGATGTTGATTATAACGATGTTGATTATAACGATGTTGATTATAACGATGATGATTATAACGATGTTGATTATAACGATGATGATTATAACGATGTTGATTATAACGATGATGATTATAACGATGTTGATTATAACGATGATGATTATAACGATGTTGATTATAACGATGTTGATTATAACGATGTTGATTATAACGATGTTGATTATAACGATGATGATTATAACGATGTTGATTATAACGATGATGATTATAACGATGTTGATTATAACGATGATGATTATAACGATGTTGATTATAACGATGATGATGATAACGATAATGATTATAACGATGTTGATTATAACGATGATGATGATAACGATGATGATTATAACGATGTTGATTATAACGATGATGATGATAACGATGTTGATTATAACGATGATGATTATAACGATGTTGATTATAACGATGTTGATTATAACGATGTTGATTATAACGATGTTGATTATAACGATGATGATTATAACGATGTTGATTATAACGATGATGATTATAACGATGTTGATTATAACGATGATGATTATAACGATGTTGATTATAACGATGATGATAACGATAATGATAACGATGATGATGATGGTGATGATAGTGATAGTGATAAGGATATTAATAATAATGGTGATGATAATGATAATGATATTATAATCATAATAATAATAAGTTAATAATGATAATATGGATAACAATGATAATGATAATGCTGATAATGATAATGATGATAATGACAATGGTGATAATGGGAATGTTAATTATTTAAATGATAATGATGTAAATGATAATGATGATAATGATAATGGTGATGATAATTATAATAATGATAATTATAATGATGATAATGACAATGATGATAATTATAATGATGATAATGGTGATAATTATAATGATAATAATGATAATGATACTAATTATAATGATAATAATTATAATCATAATAATTATAATGATGATGTATGATGATTAACATTTGAACTAATGTAAATAAATACATTTAAAACTATCATAAGAGTAACGAAATAAATGTAGAGTATTTTGTGCAGTCAATGATGAAAACTTTTCCCTCAGTTTTTCGACATTCGCTGTATGATCGGTATCCTTATAATTGGCATGGTATGTAGAATAATATATCTTAATATTTAACTCTCTCACGTTAGTAAGAACTTCCAGATACACTAAACATTTTGTCTTTCCTTCATATTCAGTAAATAAGTATAAATGTTCTCATTACCGATTAAAATAAACAATTGGAGATAACGAACGCCGCACCGTTTCAAATCTGCTACATGTTCCGACATGATTACACGGAGAATCCTAGCAAACTGACCTTACTTTAGACCGCAAAGCCGCATGTTATCGTGTCGCCGCGTCCCAAACCTCCCTTACCTTCATTCCTTCTTTATTGTGTCTTTGAGCGTTTTGCTCTTCCGTCGTGCACACGTGCAAGGAAGAGTGCTCTTGCACAAAAAACATGATTGGTCACCGCTGCACTATATTGTGTAATTCAACATAAGCTTAAGAGTGTACACTCATTCGTTTTTCTGCTGTTTTATGAAAAATATTAAATAAATTAAGACAATGTATCTTACAGGGAACATTGCCAATTTAACGATTAAAATATAAAATACAAAATTTGTACCTGTAAAGTACCGTGTTCCTCAACCTGGTTAACTTTTTAACTATAGGCCTTTCGGTAGCTAATCAGTTATCAGCAGGAGGTTATTATATTGTATATAGAAAGTTGGTATAATTTTGAATAATCTATTCCCAGCAAATTTTGTTTCAATTATGGAATTAGATGCTCTTGCAATGAGCATCGTGCCTGTAACTTAGACATTATTATTGCTATTATATATAAAAAATAAACTCAACTTATATGAAATATGATATTATTTGTTAGAATTGTTAAAAGTGTTTCACGAATTCGTTTCGATATAGCCTACGTCAGTTATGCATCGGCCTTAAACATTTTAACTTAAATCAAACTTTCAATCCTTGTAATGTTAAATGAATATTGTAAACCTCACGACTCTACAGCAAAAAATCAAGTTGTAACAATAACTATATAAAAAAATAAACTCAATGCGCGACTGGTTGAAAAGTCCTTCAGGCTATTTATTAACTGGCTGCTGATTTCATTTACAGAGGTGAACGATCATCTATAGTGTATTGTTTTCTCAACCTGCAATGGCTAATTATTGTAGCTGCCCAAATTACTCACAATGTTCTGTGGGCACCGGCAATATACTTTCCAAATTTCTTGAGAAAATTAATTTAGTTATGGGGATTTGAAATATATAAAACTATTATTCTACCAGTTATATTATATGGATGCGAAACATGGACTCTTACTTTAATGGAGGAAAGGAGATTACGAGTATTTGAGAATAAAGTTCTTAGGAAAATTGTTGGACCAAAGAGAGGTGAATAAACAGGTGAATGGAGAAGACTGCATAATAGTGAATTACATGTTCTTATAGGAAGTCAGGGGCACGCCGTAGCGTAGTGGTTAAGGCACTGAGCTACAAGCCGGAGGGTCGAGGGATCAAGTCCCGTTGGGGTCAGGATTTTTAAACTGACCCAAACCCTCTGGCGGCACTATGGCCCTGGGGTCGACTCAGCCTCTAACGGAAATGAGTACCAGACGCTTGTTCTGGGGGTAAAGGCGGCCGTCACGCAGGGCTGACAACCCGGCTGACGTAAAGTGCCGATTGTCTAGAAAAAGTGGGAGCCTTAAATTCCTACTACCCGAAGGGTCTCCGGGCCTGTTGTGGGATCACTTTACTTTTTTTTTATAGGAAGTCAGATATAATAAGAGCAGTGAAGTCTCGTAGACTGCGATGGGCAGGACATGTGGCACGAATGGGGAATAAAAGACGTGCATGGAAGCTTCTTGTAGGAAAACCAGAGGGAAAACGTCCAGTTGGTAGACCAATAATGAGGTGGGAGAATAACATTAACTATGATTTGAGGGAAGTAGATTATACAGGGAATGATCGGAAAACATAGGCTCAGGATAGGGATATATGGAGAGCTTATGTCCGCGCGGGCATGAACCTACGGGTTCGATAGTGCCAGTGAGTTAGTTAGTTAGTTAGGACTTGAAGTAGCCCATGTCCCTAGCTCTGCACCAAGACACACCTAAGATCAGGTTATGGAGAGGGTCTTTATTAATGTTAAATCACCTATATTATATAATGTGTCATCCGCGGTGGTCTAGTGGTTATGTTACTTGCTTCTAGTCCCAAAGGTCGCGGGTTCAAACCCGACCGGAATCGATGCATTTTTATAGGACAAAAATCCAAGGAACAGGTCGGGATGCACTTTAAGCCGTGGGTCCCGAGTCTGTATATTTTCAGGGTCGAAAAGAACCTTAATCCTGAAAAAAAACCTCCAAGCAAAATTTACCGATTTGCATCATCCACGTATTTACTTCATTAGGTACTAGATGTTTCATTGGGTAATTGCCATTCATGACATATATATAGGGAAGTAAGCGTAAGTCAATTTGTCTGGCCAAGAAACTTCCCACTAGGGACGCACCCATGTTCTCCACAGTGGGAGGAACAGGGATCAAACGTCATATTATATTATATATAAAGGGGAAGTAATTTCTTTATAATTTTCCCAACAAAAAACGAGTTCTTCATTGGATTGGCTCTTACTGTAGCATCTCTGGGAATGAGGCAATAGTTGAACTCACCAAGAAAGGAATCGAAATTCTCCCATAACCTAATTAAACGCCTTACTTCCAAGCAGCAACATTTTTCGCCAGTAAACAAATTATGAGCATCTTTAAAGCATCAAAACCTACACCGAAAATACAAATCGTTTAATGGACTCCAGTTATTGGCGGAACATTTTAGAGGAAATGAGACCCCAGCTTTTGTATACTTAAATTAACACTACTGACTAACCAAACATTTCCACCACCTTGGAATTCTCCAGAGTCCAATGTGCCAACTATGCAACAACAAACATAACTTGGTGAATGCGAACACCTTAGCACATGCCCTACCCTAACCTCAACATGACATACACGGGAAGCAAGAGAGAAGATTAGTGCAATGTTTGTGGCATGTAGGCCTACTCTCTAATTTAATGATTGTTTTGGTTCATGTTAAGGTATTGTATTTATTGATCATGATTCTTATTAAAGAACTAGAAGTCCCGGCCACGCGTCGCTGTGGCTA
>JASPKZ010009380.1:2570000-2767500 GCA_030220185.1 Diploptera punctata
AGTATTGAAGACATTTTATGTGTCTTTAAATATAAATTTCTCCTTTGTGGTATTCGCATGCAATGGCAATTGAGAAGGGAATTATAAATCACATATGTTTAGACAGGATAAGGAGAGATTGTTGTGGCGCGTAGTCAAAACTTCACATAGATCACCTACGACAGAAAACAGAAAGACTCAATATAGAAACATTCGAGTCTCAGTAGTACGTAGAACATAAATTCCATTCTCCTTTCGCATCACGACTGCGCAAAACATAAAGACTCAGTATAGAAACATTCGGGTTTAATATTAGTAAGCTACGTAGAACAGGAATTACAATCTCCATTAGCCGTCACAACTGTGCAAAACGCTGAATACACCATAGTCAGATTGGCACTGGATAAAATAAGATAACAAATAAGGTCTGCATAAACATTCATCCCGAAAACGGTTACTGGGAGATAAAGGAATAACAAATGTTAAGAACAGATAGCCATATAAATGAAATCATCAAAAAAAAACTCTTTGAGAATGTTCAACCCTTGAGGATTTCCTCTTCATTCCCACTAATCTTAGTAATTACATCAATTAAAAATAAATAAATAAATGTAAATGATAACGGACTTATAGGCTATCAATTTGCACAAACATTCACAAATTTCCCTTTGTTCTCAGTCCTCTGTGTCTTCATCCGTTACACCAAATTTCCTCATTGAATTTTGAATGTTCTTCCAGGTTGTTCTTGGTCTTCCTTTTCAGTTCCTTCTTTCAATTTTTCATGCATAGACGGCCTTTGATAGTCTTCCATCCTACATTCTTCTTACGTGTCCATACCATTTTAGCCTGCTGTATATATAATGAAATAAAGAGAAAAAGGATTAATTCAGAGGATTATAAAATGTAAATATCTAGTATAAAGATAAATAAATGATCATCACATATAAATGAAACAAAAAGCAGTAACAGAAAACAGAAAGAAAATAATAAAGAGAAGATGAAGGCTGCATAGAAAACAAAACAAAATAGAAATTATTAGAAGTAGTAGTAATAGGACTTTATTAGACAAAAAGTAAGATATTTACAATATTATTTACAAATATGGGTTGCATGGGCAGTAAGCCGTACGTGCTGTTGACAGTCCGTTACAATAAAGTAATAATTGCTACTAGTGTGAAGAAACATAAACAAAAAAAAGCAATAACATTACAATTACATAAAGAAAACGCAATAATATTACAATTAAATAATAACACAATAGCATTATACAGTCAAAAAACCATAACATTACAATTACATAAAGAAAACACAGTAATATTACAATTAAATAATAACACAATAGCATTATACATTAATTAATTTATATATAATTATTAAGAATTAATGTTATTGCATTTTGATAACATATATTTATTCATGAATGAGTATTGTTCTTATTTTCCGCGTTTTGTCCAGAAATTTACCCAAGTTTATCCAATTTTCTTGACTTGCCATTAACTCATAGCGTACCAAACTTTCCCGATTTGAATTTAGAAATCATTCCGGTAATAACTGACGTTTCCAATATTCTAAATCATTACACTTTCCTAATATATGTATCTCATCTTCAAAGTTCCCGCACATTGGAAATATTCGCATATCGTGATCGTCGCTAATTTTTAGAAATTTCCATGCCCCTAGCCTAAACCAAGCAAGCCCTGATCTCTCCTTAAATCCTAGGTTGAGTATATACGATTCTTTTCCCCAGACGTGTTTTAGGTCTCTTTGTAAACACAGTGAGCGTTTTCCTGTACATTCGGCGAAAGTATCTTGTTGGTTTATATCTAAGTACCTCCTCCTTATTTTTCTCCACACGTTCTTGCGATTTTCAGTCCCTTCTTCCCATATCCAGCCCATCCCAATCTTTCCCGATTTGAATTTAGAAATCTTTCAGAGAAAGGGAAGAAGTCAGATAATTAAACTTCATAAGTAATGCCACGAGTGATTTCCAAATTATCGATAAATTCACGACTCTCGAAGTGAGGAGTGAATTTATCTAGAGAATTTGGAAATCAAGAGTGACATTTGTTAGGACTATTTAACGAATAAAATTAAGCTGTTTACTCCCAAATCATTATTTAACTATAGTTATTTTAAACTATTTATATATTTAATGTAAACGGCGATGTTTGAAAACAAATGAGAAACGATTGGTACGTTTCATCTGCTTCTTTTGTTTATCACTGCAACCAGATCATATTATTTATTGCCAATGGAACGCAATATTGTAAGAATGCTCTCTAGTGGAGAAATAATGAAACACATCAATCATTTCTGATGTCGTATGATGTAAATATGACAATTATATGTTTCTGGGTTATTACCTGGGAAAAAAATACATTTAAGAAAGTGTAAACAGAGGTTTCTTTTTTTGGTGGTATAATAAATTGCTACAAATGTTTTTATATTAACTCCTGCAAGCGCTGTGTGTTGACATCTATGCACTATATATACAATCTAGTAGGCGTATTTCTTATAGGATCAGTCACTGCAAAATAATGGTCAGACCTGTTCAGAATATTAAAAAGGAGTTGCTTTCTTTAATACGGTACATTTAATACTGATAAATATTTCGTGAACCACGACTCTGATTGGTTGTAAAACATAGATCATTGAAACGTGATTGATCATTGACTCCCATTTGGGGCATGAGATGTCACGGTAAGTCATTTTAGTCTACTGTAGATACATGAACAGTCGGCCGCGGTGGACTAGTGGTTATGCTCCTTGCCTCTGGTCCCGAGGGTCGCGGGTTCAAACCAGGCCGGGGTCGATGGACTTTTAGAACGGAAAAATCCAAGGAGCAAGTTCTCCGGGAGGGACTTTAAGCAGTGGGTCCCGAGTCTGAAGATTTTCAGGCGCGTAAAAAATCCTTAAGCCCGAATAAAACTACCTCTAAGCAAAATTTACCGAATTTTCCCGTCCTAGTACTACCTTGGTTTCCTAGATGTCAGTATGAGGCGGAACGCTGACCACGGACCACTCAAAATGACATCTATACGAAAACAAGTGTATCTAAATTAGTATGGTCCAAATTCTTCTCTGTAGGGGGAGAGCGCTCAAATCTCTGTTAAGGGAAAAAACGGGCTTACAAGACAAGAAGATACATGAACAAACCGATGATTGCATAAAAGATATTTTCATTAAGGATTAAAATATGTTTTGTGGTTTAGAAATTAGGCCTATAAGTTATAGTATTTCTAGATTGGTGATTCCCAACTCTCATTGACATATTATTTTAATATACACATGGGCATTTAAGAACGTTTTATGGAAAATTTATAATTTCAAGAATGTCATAAACTTAATGATAAAGTCCCACTGAATGGACTTGTAAGGTAGCACATTCTCGGGTATGATACTTCCTCTTAAAATGTAATTCTATAATGATGTAGCCCAGTGTTGAGCCATAGCCTTTCCTTTGTTAGGAGTTAATAAACCAAATTCATTTAGTTACCTTATTTGTCCATAGACGCTATGAGTGGCATGCGATGAACACATGAACTCATGAGACATCTAGCAGGCAATTAAGGTATTCCTAGGATGTTCTTGAAGAAGATTTTCGGTCTGTAGGCCGTGGTCGTGAGGCTTGTAGTTCCCCGACGTTTCGCCAGAGACTGCGTCTGCCATCCTCAAGGATTGTCTCGAGACAACCCTTGAGGATGCCAGACGCAGTCTCTGGCGAAACGTCGGGTAACTACAAGCCTTACGACCACGGCCTACAGCCCGAAAATCTTCTTCAAGATCATCATAGCAACTCTGGCCGTGAAAGTCTACGTGAATACATTATTTCTAGGATGTTTGAGATCGGTAAATTTTGCTTAGAGGTCTTTTTATTCAGGCTTAAGGATCTTTTACGAGCCTGAAAACATTCAGACTCGGGGTCCACGGCTTAAAGTCCCTCCCGGAGGACTTGCTCCTTGGATTTTTCCATTCTATAAAAATCAATCGACCGCGGCCGGGTTTGAATCCACGACCCCCGGACATAGCCACTAGTCCACTGCGGCCGACCCTTAAAATGCATGCTCATCGGTTATATCAAGAGTTGTCTTAACTTTTTGGAGTTTAGGAAGATTTTTTAAAATTTCGTTTAGGATTATTGTACTAGGCCTATCAAATTGGAGCAGATATTAATTAAAAACATAACATTGATATGGAGGCTCCACGACTCAAGAGTTAGACACTCGGTTGGGCCTCTCGATTTAAGGTTTGCGTCTCGGTCATTTTATGTGAGGTTCGTAAGTGGACAAATCAGAGCTAAGGTCATTTTTCTAGGGATTTCTCCCGGTTTACTCTCAGTAACTTCATTTTACTACATTTTCATATTGGTGTCTTCCATTTTGTTGCATTTAATTTTATCTATCCCTCTGCCGGTGTGTCAGGCCTTGTTAGCCGGTGTCTTTGTATGCCACAGATGTTGAATAATAGGGACATCAACTCAATTCATCACTCGACCTGGCATTATGCCGAACACAAGTAAGGAGTTTAAATAAATGATCCCAATTTACATAGTTTGACATCTTCTCTAGTAGATCTAATCATTTTCCGCGCCCCACGCTGTCCGGGCCTTAAAAGGAGACCGCTTGTCAGGAGAGGATTTTTTACAAATTTTTTTTGACTACTCATGGACTTGGAGGGAACTCAAGATGAACTGCATATCAATGCTAGGATACCAAAGAACCAAGAATATCAATTAAGCCAAGACATACTATTAGCATATACACTCATAATAAACAGGGCTAAGATTAAGATATTGTCTTGTTTTACAGGTGAAGAAAATGACCGAAAATGAACTTCACTCAGAACTTTGTCCTGACTGGGACCCGGACCTGGGCCCTCTGTATCTGTGGCAACTACATTATTCACCGGCCATAATAATTAACACGAATAAATTATCATAAGTTTAAAAGTGTTTGTTTATAAGATAATCGGAAAATCTTCTTCTTCTTCTTCTTCTTTTTCTTCACTTCACTAGCTAGGCAAATTGCCTGTTCTGCCTCACAGTTGTTCTGTCCATCTTTTCACTGGCCTTCCTATTCCTTGAACCTCTTGGCTTGTAGTTGAATGCTGCTCTTGGTAATCTTGATACATTAATTCTTTCCACGTGTGTAAACAATTTCTCTCTATGTTTTCTGATTTCTCATCCAATGGATATATATTTAACTCTGTTCTTATATCTTCATTCCTTATCCGATCCAATCTTGTGCAGCCTTTTGTTCTTCTAAGGAAGTTCATTTCTGCGCTTTGTATTTTACTTTGCAGTTTTTTTGGTCATTACCCAAGTTTCGCTCCCATAAAGTAATGCAGGAACTGACAATGTTTTATAAAACTTCAATCTAGTATCTCTTCTTGTTTTATTATTTGTTTTATGCATAGTTCCGCATATCATTTGAAATTTCGACAGTTTCATATGTATGTCTCTTTCAGTTTTTGTGTTTATGGTAAAATTACAACCCAAATAATTAAAATTTTGTTACTTGTTCCAGAGGTTTGTTGTCTATTACGATTTTTGATCTTATATGATCGTTTCCCCAAAATGCCATTATTTTTGTTTTTTCTTTCGATATTTTGAAATTACTTTCTTGGCATAACTCATTTAATTGATGTAAAGAGAACTGCAAATCGGAAAATACCACTAGGAATTACAAGAATAAAATAAAGTGGTAAACTAACAATAATGTAGAAAGTAAATACATATATATGGCCTGGAGACAAATAGGAAAAAGTCAAAATTTGGAATGATCGATATTAATGGAACTCGATATACTAGGCGACCTCTAGTTAATAGTGATTATAACGAGGCATGATTATGGTAATGACGCTCTTGTAGAAAGCTAACTTAGAACATTTACATTTTTACTTCATTATTTTACAGAAGTGTATGGTTTTACCTTCACATTGGTTCGTTTATTGGATAATATATTGAATAGTTTTGAGAGCTGGGCATCCTGTTTTGAATATTATGCTCATTTAGTACACAGTTTAACTAATATGTGGCCTCTAAATGTGCCAGGATTTTAAAATTTCACTGATTTCAGGGACATCAATATTTACTGTAATTATTTCAGAAAGCTTAAACATTTGCTCTCCATACATTGATGGGAACAAATTAGCACACTGTAGAAGTTAGAAATAAATTCAGAGCAGAAGGTCTTAGTAAAATAAATTCAACTCAGTTTTATAAATATTTCATAGCACATTATTCAACAAGAAACGCATACGCATTTATATGTATTCTGTACATAAGTTAAAATATACAGTATGGTCCATCCCTGTGAATTATAGGTTAGGGCCTATCGTTCACGGCTCTGTTTTTGAAGTTCGCCGATTGAAGTCCGACTCTGATCGATGGATTCTTAGGACATAAACCCCGAATAGGATTCAATCGGAAAGGTTTCAGTATGTAGGTTAAAATAATCTTAAATCTGGCTCTAAGGAAAATGTATTCCTTTCTTTCCCAGATTTCAATGGCGATGCAACAGCGTATTATGTAAATTGCGTCTTTATATAAATACTTAGTGACTAGTAGTAGGACTTTATTAGACAAAAAGTAACATATTTACAATATTATTTACAAATATGGGTCGCACGGGCAGTAAGCCGTACGTGCTGTTGACAGTCCGTTACAATAAATTAATAACTGATAATAGCATAAAGAAAAAAATAATAACATTACAATTACATAAAGAAAACACAATAATATTACAATTACATAATAATACAATAGCATTATACACTAATTAAGTTATGTATAATTATTAAGAATTAATGGTATCGCATTTTGATAACATATATTTATTCATGAATGAGTGTTGTTCTTATTTTCCGCGTTTTGTCCAGAAATTTACCCAAGTTTATCCAATTTTCTGGATTTACCATTAACTCGTAGCATGCCAATCTTTCCCGATTTGAATTTAGAAATTTTTCCGGTAATAGCTGACGTCTCCAATATTCTAAATCATCACATTTTCCTAATATATGTATCTCATCTTCAAAGTTCCCGCACATTGGACATATTCGTATATCGTGATCGTCGCTAATTTTTAGAAATTTCCATGTCCCTATACTAACATCAGGACTGCAGTAGCATCTCGGATATTTAATTTTTGAAGACAGTTATATTATATGGAAGCGAGACATGGACTCTTACTTTAAGGGAGGAAAGGAGATTATGAGTATTTGAGAATAGAGTTCTTAGGAAACAGTTAAGTCTCGTAGACTGCGATGGGCAGGACATGTTGCACGTATTGGGAATGAAAGACTTGCATGGAAGCTTCTTGTAGGAAAGCCAGAGGCAAAACGCCCAGTTGGTAGACCAAGAATGAGGTCGTAATATAACATTAACTATGATTTGAGGGAAGTAGATTATACGGGGAATGATTGGAAAGCATTAGCTCAGGATAGGGATGTATGGAGAGCTTATGCCCGCGCGGCCATGAACCTAGGGGTTCGATAGTGCCAGTAAGTAAGTAAGTTCTTAGGAAAATGTTTGGACCAAAGAGAGATGAACAGACAGGTGAATGGAGATGACTACGTAACAGTGAACTACATGTTCTTTACAGTTAAGTCTCGTAGACTGCGATGGGTAGGACATGTGGCACGAATGGGAAATGAAACGTGCATGGAAGATTCTTGTAGGAAAACCAGAGGGAAAACTCCCAGTTGGTAGACCAAGAATGAGGTAGGAGAATAACATTAACTATGATTTGAGGGAAGTAGATTATAAAGGGGATGATTGGAAAACATTAGCTCAGGATAGGGGTGTATGGAGAGCTTATGTCCGCGCGACCATGAACCTATCTGTTCGATAGTGCCAGTGAGTTAGCTAGTAAGTAATGATTTTCAAAAGTAACTTCTCGAATAATGTTATGTTGTATGGTAGTATGACTGTCCACCGTTGTGGTAGCGTCGCTGCCTCGTACGCAGCAGGCACGGGTTCGAACTCGGTCGGGATACGGTTCCTGATTTTTTTTTTGGAAGAATTTCTATCACTTGTAAGACAAATGTCAAGACCCAAACGGTCCCCAAACATCATATGACCATCATAATCATCACATCTTATTCGCCATATTTGTATGAATATGTGTGTGTGAATGGTGTATTTCGTCTTCATGTTATTGGTCACAGAGAAGGCCCTGCTACTGAGCTGATCACTCATTAGAGGATGCCCTTCATGTCCTTATGTGGTCAAAAAATATGTGTATGATCCATAGTTAAAATCCCTCTCCCGCTAGGTCGCGCCACTGTAAAGGTAAAGTGACATATGACACGTTCAAGTACCTAAAATTTGAGAGGTTAAACTGCGTCAACGGAATGGTGGTGTTCTGCTGTTTCAAATTTGTCGATGTGCTTTTAAATGTACTGTATTAGAATCGCATTAAAAAAAAACAAAATGTTGAGCTAAATATTAATCCAGGCTTTACCAGATATCTACAGGGAAGCGACAGAAATATAGCAATCGATTTAAAAAGTAAGATGGGACTCATTAACAGCAAGAACAGGCCATCAGATGTGAGAAATAATTTGAAACGAAAATAAAAATTAAATTCGCTCTAGCGATTCGCAATTTTAAATGTATCGCATGGAACGCTGTATATGCTATTTAAATGAAACAAGAAAGATGTGTTAAAAACCAGCTATATCCGATAATTTTAAGCACTGGTTTCCTGAAACACGAGATTAAATTCAGTCTAGCAGCGGCCATGTTTATTTTCTTTCAAAGTAACTGTTTATATACAATTCGATTAACAAAAGAAATGTATATTCCGTAAACCAGCGAAATCTGACCGTAAATTCAATTTGCTGAGGAATTCGTTTAGTTTAAACCACACGCTTCCGGATGACGGACTTTTTTCATATTTAAGCAAGAAATTAAATATTGGTATAATCCATATTAAGACGAACGTATGAAATTCTTAAAATATATATTAAAAATATCGTTTTAAACATTAGAGAATTAATTATTTTTAGCCTTTAACATTAAATCCTCTCAACAACGGGCAAGTAAACATTAAAACTCAGCAGTTAGAAAAAGAGCTTGTTATATTTAATACGGTAAGATATGTACTTACTTACTTACTCACTGGCACTATCGAACGCTTAGGTTCATGGCCGCACGGATATAAGCTCTCCATACATCCCTATCCTGAGCTAATGCTTTCCAATCATTCCCTGTATAATCTATTTCCCTCAAATCATAATGTTATTCTCCCACCTCATTCTTGGTCTACCAACTGGGCGTTTTCCCTCAGGCTTTCCTACAAGAAGCTTCCATGCAAGTCTTTCATTTCCCATACGTGCAACATATCCTGTCCATCGCAGTCTACGAGACTGTTCTTATTATATCTGGCTTCCTATAAAGACCATGTAGTTCATTGTTATGTAGTCTTCTCCATTCACCTGTCTGTTCATCTCTCTTTGGTCTATAAATTTTCCTAAGTACTTTATTCTCAAATACTTGTAATCTCCTTTCCTTCTTTAAAGTAATATCCATGTTTCACTTTTTGCGTGCCTAAATGCATGCGAATAGCTTGCCTGTGTAACTAACTAACTCACTGGCACTATCGAACCCATAGGTTCATGGCCGCGCGCGGACATAAGCTCTCCATACATCCCTATCCTGAGTTAATGTTTTCCAATCATTCCCTGTATAATCTACTTCCCTCAAATCATAGTTAATGTTTTTCTCCTACCTCATTTTTTTGGTCTACCAACTGGATATTTTCCCTCTAGTTTTTCTACAAGAAGCTTCCATGCACGTTTTTTCATTCCCATTCGTGCCACATGTCCTGCCCATCGCAGTCTACGAGACTTAACTGTTCTTATTATATCTGGCTTCCTATAAAGACCATGTAGTTCATTGTTATGTAGTCTTCTCCATTCACCTGTCTGTTCATCTCTCTTTGGTCTATAAATTTTCCTAAGTACTTTATTCTCAAATACTTATAATCTCCTTTCCTCCCTTAAAGTAATATTCATGTTTCACACCCATATAATATAACTGGTAGAATAATAGTTTTATATATTTTCAGTTTAACATTTTTGAAAGGAGTTGGGACATCAAGAGTCTCTGCAATGCATAATAGCACGCATTTCCAGAATTGAGCCTATGTTTAATTTCTTAATTATTATTCAGTAATTTGTTAATTATTCTGTTAGGCTACAGATAACCTATTCCCTAACCGAGAATATTGGCTAAAGTGGCAGCTTTCATACTCATTTGCAAGGATCCCGAATTCAAAACTATGTTCTGACTATATTAATCAGGTCTTTTCTGGTTTTTCCCCACTTGTAAGAGTAGATTGTGTTTTGGAATTTCATTACCAGAATCAGTTTGATCATATTAACCATTTCATAGCACCATTAAGATGGTTAAGCAAGTAAAATAAATAAATAGGTGCAATATGATCTTAGATATCAAACTGTCTATAAAATTAATAATGAAACAAATAGACTAAGTTGAAAGAAATCTATTATGCGTTGACGAGGGTTGAAAACATAATATAGTTTAGAAAATAATGTTTATTGAACAAGTATCCCACTTTAAATATTTAGGATGTGACATCAGCTATGGGTATGATAAAGATATTGAACACAAAACACATCAGTTTCAAGCTATTTGTGCTACAATAAATAGAACATTGAATAATAAAGCCCATAAACAAACAAAATTAAAATTTTATAAAACAATAGCTGTCCCTGTCCTTTTGTATGGGAGTGAATCTTGGATTACCACTACCAAACAAGAAAGTAAAATCCAAGCAGCCGAAATGAAATTTTTAAGAAGAGTAAAAGGCTGCACTAGAATGGACCAGCTAAGAAACAAGGATATCCGTGAAGAACTGCAGATCTACTCCATAAAAGAAAATATATTTAACAACAAGATACAGTGGAAAGAACATGTAGAAAGAATGGAAGAAAGTAGATTACCAAATAAAATCTTCTATTATTTTCCAAGAGGAAGAAGATATGTCGGGCGTCCTCGGAAGAGATGATCTTAGATCTATTAGTGAAGACGGAACAGGCAACTCTTGCCTAAATCAGGAAGTGAAGAAGAAGAAGAAGAAGAAGAAGAAAATAATGTATCTCACCCGCATGTTGCAATATTCCACCTGAAGAATTATAAAATTGTGAATTGCTGAAATGCGTCGCAAAAGGTCTTGATATCAGTAGATAGCTTTATAGAAGTAGGAAAAGTGACATAACGCTGTCAATAGATGACGCAATATAAGGAAAAGAAGACGTGTTGGAAACGCAAAATGTAATCAAAGTTAATCAAGTCATCGAAATAATTTCTTTCGTCTGTCCGTTCTAAGTGAATTTTGTACTTTACAATAACAAAAATAACTGCGTATAATTTTATTATTATTATTTTTTTTAATGCGCAAAGTGCTTAGAGGCGTTTCCTTTGGGCCCAAATTTCTTTCATTCTTTTGCTATGAGCTTGTTTTCTATCATCTGTCCAAGTTATTCCAGTTTTTTTCATCGGTTTGTCCTCTTGGTCAACTTGCCACTTATTCACCTTAATTCTAAATATATCTCTATTTGGGATATCTTCTTTAGTAATTCCTGCCAATTTCAAGTCCTTTTTGACTTCATCAATCCACTTCATAGTATCCACTGGAGCTTTACTTCTGTTATTATTATTATTATTATTATTATTATTATTATTATTATTATTATTATTATTATTATTATTATTATTATTATTATTATTATTCTACAGATTGTTATAAATTGCGATGTATTATACATAATCAATAAAACCCAAATCACGAAACCAAAATGTTAAAACAGTCAACGCATTTCGCTAACGAAGCTGTCATTATCAATACTACTTATTGGTAATTAATTAATAACATTCGTGTTCATATGTTCCAAATTTTCATTTCCTTCTATCTAACAAATCCTTATTCAATTTCTTCCTTTCATGGATTCTTGGATTTCATTCTTTCAACTGTATTAGGTCGACCAAATACCATCTTTATATTTGTTTTTCTATCTTTTTTTATTTCATTTTCAACAGCAAAACTATGTGATATTCCTTTCGATTATTTTATTATTCACTATGTGGGGTTTAAAACTTAACTATATGTTATATATTGGCCTCGGTGGTATAGAGATTAAGTTTCTTGCCGTTGGTCCCGAGGGTCGCGGGTACAAACCCGGCCGCGGTCGATGGTTTTTTTAGGATTGAAAAATACAACGAAAAAGTCCTTCGGGAGGGATTTTAAACCGTGGATCTCATGTCGGAAGATTTTCGGGTTCGTTACAGAAACTCAAGTCTAAATTAGAGCCTCTGAACAAAATTTAATTGGACTTTCTCATCCAAGTAATACCTTAGTTGCCTACTACACATATCTTTGAAACGATGTGATAAGCACATGCCACTCGCTGATATCTGTAGGGAAATAACTATATTAGCCTGGTTAATTAACTTCCGACAGAGAACAGCCTTGTCCTCACCATGGGATTGTACGGGTATAGACTTAATATTATATATAAAACAATTAACTCGTTGGCACTGTTAAAACCGGGGGTTCAAACCTACGAGGAGTGAACTCTTCAGACATCCTTATCCTGTGCTAATGTTTTACATTAATAGCATGTATAATTTATCTCCCTCAAGTCGTGGTTAATATTATGCTCCCATGCTATTCTTGGCCTACCTACATGCTCTCTCTTTCTGGATGTTCTACAATAAGTTTCCATTCCCGTGTTTCATTCCCAAATCGTATCACATAACGTGCCCAGAGAAGTCGATGAGATGTAACTATTCTTATTACATGGGATTTCCCATAAATACCATATATAGCACCTATTTCCTAGGTGATGGTTTTTTCGGGGTATTCCTCGCCTATAAGACAAATAACAGAACACTTTAAGATCAAAACGGACCCCGCACATCACGTGTCTGTCATAATCATAATAATCGTATTCGTCATGTTTATTATGAATGTGTGTGAATGACGTGCTTCGTCTTAATATTGTGTTGTCTTAGAGGAGGCCATTTTTCAATTGGAAAAAATTGCTGCTGAATATAACTTACAAATATCCCCAAGTAAAACTAAAGTGATGGCGCTTCATGGGAAAATTCCAATAACAGCCAAAATAATACTTACTTACTTACTCACTGGCACTATCGAACCCATAGGTTCATGGCCGCGCGGACATAAGCTCTCCATACATCCCTATCCTGAGCTAATGCTTTCCAATCATCCCCTGTATAATTTACTTCCCTCAAATCATAGTTAATGTTATTCTTCCACATCATTCTTGGTCTACCAACTGGGCGTTTTCCCTCTGGCTTTCCTACAAGAAGCTTCCATACAAGTCTTTCATTCCCCATACGTGCAACATGTCCTGCCCATCGCAGTCTACGAGACTTAACTGTTCTTATTATATCTGGCTTCCTATAAAGACCATGTATTTCACTGTTATGCAGTCTTAAAATAATAGTAAATGATTTTGTAATACAACAAGTAATGAATTTTAATTATTTAGGAGTTTTCCTAGGCAATGATCGGACAAGAGATATTAATAGAAAGCTTAATAAGTTTCAACATATTTGCGGTGCAATTAGAAGAACATTAGCAAAGAAAGTTCGTAAAGAAACGCTTGTAAAGTTTTACAGAGTTTTAGCTATTCCTGTTCTGTTGTATGGCTCGGAATGTTGGAGTCTCACCAAAAGTTTAATAAAAAGACTGCAAGCAGCCGAGCTGAAATTCCTACGATACGTGGCAGGGTGTACTGTTTTGGACAAACGGAGGAGTGAAGATATTCATGAGGAATTACAAATAACTAGTGTGGTAACAAAAATAGAAGAATATGGAAATAAATGGTTTGAACATGTTAGTAGAATGAGTGAAGAGAGGATATCTATTACGACCCGCTGGTTTTCGTAGGCTTAAAGGACCTTCGGGACTTGGAAATTCTGGTAGCATGAGTTTCTAGCCGAGCGTTAGTATGCGGATGTACAGATACATATGCATACGTGTTTTGAAATAAACAAATGGATTCTTAAATTAACTATTTTATTTCTAGAGAATAATGATTACAATAACTAAGTATTCTAGCCCTAAATAACTAATCTAAGCTTATATTATGAAACCCTACATTCGAACTTTCTTAGAGTTTGAGAACAGGAGATGTGGGATTATAAATCTACCCTAATCTACATTTTTAAAATTCTAATATCCCTTTTGAAATATAGTATTAAAACATTTAAGGTAATTGATTCCCTTTCCAAATGTCTTGGATACATATTAAGAAAAATGGTAGCTCACTCACCCATCAGCTGCTCTTGTTTTCACAGACAGACACGAGACCCTTACTTTTCCAGGGTTAAATACTGAGCTTGACCTACATTTCCACTGACTAACTGTACTAACATACCATAGCCCTAACTGTAGTAACATTCCACTCTAAAAGTAGAGATTTTACAGTTAACTTCCTTGAAAACCCTGTTCTGAAATATATCATCTCTAAACTTTATTTCAACAAACTTTTATTTGAATAATTAAAATAATCTATAAAATACTTAAATAAAATACTCTATGTATTCATAACAATACCTTATAGGATGTTAAATTACAGTCCACAAGGACATAGAAGTCGTGGACGGCCATTTAAAAGATGGAGCGAGCAACTATAATATGGAACCGGAACAGATCAGAAGTGGTCTAAACCGCGACGGTAGCTGATGAAGATGATTACAGGAGGCCCTGACATTGAGCTGATCATTCATTCGAGGAGGCCCTCCATGTCATTGTGTGGTCAAAAAAAAAAGTATGTCTTTGATCCACATTTTAAAACCCTCACACACTCTAAGGTCCGGATAGCTTGTGACATTTTATTTATTTATTCATTTTTCCTGATGGAGTTAAGACCGTACGGTCTTCTCTTCCACTTCACCAGGGTTAAATTATACATACAAAAAGAATTATGATTGATACATAGTACATATAGACTACACAATATAAATTTGATAAAGGTAAGAAAGAAAGTAGTAATAATAATAGTAATAATAATAATAATAATAATAATAATAATAATAATAATAATAATAATAACAATAATAATAATAATAATAATAACCTATAATTAGATTAAGTAAATGGCTTGGTAAAGAAAGATAAAGAAACAATAAAAGTATACATGGAACACGGTTATATATTATATTGTCTAAGGAAATATGAAGTGAGTTTCTTTTTTAAACTGTTTTTGAGACGGGTAGCCCTTGATATACGAGGGGAGGGAATTCCAGAGTCGTGTGGCTGAAACAAGGAAGGATGAGGAATAGTGAGATGTTCGATGTAGAGGTACAGCTAGAATTAAATTTTCTCTCGATCGTGTGTTTAAGTTATGGTGGGAGGATAGCGAATGAAAGCGAGTAGAAATATATAGGGGTGATGAGGTGGACAAAGTGCTGTATAAGAAGTAGAGGCAATGTATCTTTGGCCTGTCTTCCAATAGGAGCCAAGACAACATTTCAAATTCTGGAGTTACGTGGTCTGATTTACGGAGGTTGCACAAACATTATGAACTCGTTGTAGTCTTTGTCCGAATGTAATTAATACCTATAAGTTGAGATGTTAAACGAAGTTAATGGAATGGAATACTGACTCTATCGAACAGAGATATTCATGGCTAAGTGGATGTAAGACTAAGTCCCCCATAAATCTTTACCATGATCTAATGTTTCTCAATCATTACCCGTAAAACTCACCTCCTTCAAATCATATTTTAATATTATTTTCATATCTTATTCTTGGTCTATCTACTGGGTATTTTCCCTCTGGTTTTCCTACTTGAAATCCAATGTTCCTCCTTCATTCCCTATTCTTGCTACATGTCCTGTCCATTGCAGTCGACAAGACTTAACTGCTCATATTACATCTAGTTTCACATAATGATCGTGTTGTTCACCTGTTATGTAATTTTATGTATTGATATTTTCTTAACCTCTCTTTGGCCAAACTTGTTAAAACCTTTAATTGGCTATGTATCCTGTAGGATACATCAATTTGTTCGATTTATTTAGTATTATTAATGAAACAGAAGAAAACGAAGAGTAGTAATACGTAAACGAAATGTGTCGAATTACACAATGAACCTAATAGTAACAGTCATACATGATTTTGTTTTCAGTGCGGTCAGCCACATTTAAATAACTGGCACGAGTGTTTTGCATTGCCACAAAGCAGCAGCAGCCAATTAAAGGGTTAAAGAAATATTCTCAAATAGGCATTCGTATTTTTATTCCCCCTTCTAAAAATAGAATACCATGTTTCGCATCTATATATTATAATTAGAAGAATTTCCATTTTATATATATTCACAATATAAATATATAAATTTGGAGACCTGTAATGTTCAGTCTCCTCAACTTAAATATATTTCCTGAAATACCAAGTTAAAAAAATTGAAGTGTCCGAACTTTATCCAATTTTAAAATTTTATATTGTGATTTAATACCTTAACGGGATTTTGTCATGCACTTTACTAATATTGAATATATATTTTTCATTTTAACATTATTTAAAAGAAATTGGGATGACAAGACTCCCTTCAAAATGTGTGATAAATTACTATAAATAGTCTACATAAAAAAAAAATTGAAAACTGTGTGTAGTATTACGCTTCTGCCGATGTTTGCCGCGTGCAGGAATTCACTAATCGAAGCATACTTTATTCCGGATGTTTAGCAAACAGTGGAGATGTGCTAGAGTTGATTGACGATTAAGAAATGCCGACACCTGGTTTAATGGTGTAACAATTCAGAATAGATAATCTGGAATTTGGGGTTATTGAAGGACGATTCGCATAAAGGCGTTATATAGTAAACCTTGTCAACAACAGACGGAAAGTATCGTCGTCAGCGATGTAGCCAAGTAAACGAATCAGCGGATTGCTATTCAGTATCTCACCTCGCCCCACATCGGGTCAGGAGACCTTCATATACAAACAAACATTCGCGGTTGGAAACATCTAAAGCAAGCTATAATCCTGCGTGTCTGTTCTCAAGAAACAGACGTGTGTCCATTTGGAATGTAAATATCTCTCTAACATAAGATACAGTTTGCGCCATGTTTTCAACTACTAGATATTGCGCATATTGACCTCTTACAAAATTACTTTGAACTAATTCGATCCTAGTGATTTTTCATAAGTAATTCCACGAGTGATTTCCAAATTATCGATAAATTCACGACTCACGAAGTGAGAAGTGAATTTATCTAGAGAATTTGGAAATCAAGAGTGGCATTTGTTAGGACTATTTAACGAATTAAATTAAGCTATTTACTCACAAATCATTGATTAACTATAGTTATTTTAAAATATTTATATATTTAATGTAATAGGCGATGTTTGAAAACAAATCAGAAATGTGAGGTTATGTTCATTCACTGCTGCTTGATCATATTATTTATTGCCAAATAAGATCGCAATATTGTAAGAGTGCACCCAAGTGGAGAAAAAATGAAACACATCAAACTATATATCATAATCAACATTACGGGTTATTCATTTATTTTTTTAGTAAAGAACTCAGTAAAATCAAGGAATCTTTTCATTATTTGCTATATTCAATGTATTTGTTGGAGAAAAATAATGCTTTGAACTGTTCAGATCATTAAAAAGGAGGAGTTTTCTTTATCACAAAAGCAGGAGCTGATAAAGAGAAATCGATAAAGAGCGAGGTGAAATACGACTGTCATTGGTTGTAAAACAACATTCATTGAAACGTGATTGGTCATTGACTAGCATTTGTGGCATGAGTTAAATAGTCATTGTATATTACTTCTTACTCAGAACATTGCAATGCCAGGAATGCAGTAAGTGTTTATTATATGGACATATCACACTGTAAGAAATATTAGTTTTTAATAATTTCTTTTAAAAAAGAAAACTGAAGGAGGATTACGAAAAATGGGGATTAAAAATACATTTGGACAAAACTAAGTACATGGAGAATGATCAAAATATATTATTTTTGGAAGACGAACATGGGTCCAAAAGTTAAGGATAATTAGTTCATTTGCCGACTTATTATAAAGCATTTGTCAGAATAATATAAAATTTGGTAACGTATGTCACAGATAATTAAAAACATGGCACGAAAGAAACAATGGCATGAATACGTCATTCACTTGTCATTTTCACAACAAACGAAAACTGCATTTCAGAATTCGAACATAAAAGTTGAACAACAATGGTTCAAATGATTAGTATGGGGTGTGATTACCCCTGACAGCTACACAAGACTCACATCGACGTGGCATGCTAGTGATGAGGTTGTTCAGGAGTTCGATGCTCAGCAAATTCCACTCCTCATGAAGAGCAATGTGAAGGTCTTGAAGTGTCCTCGGAGGAGGCTGACGAGATGCAATTTGTCTCCCTAAGGCATCCCATGCATGCTCTATAGGATTCATATCCGGAGACCTCGCTGGCCACTCCATACGCTGGATATCTTCCTCCTGAAGAAACTCATCCACCAGTTGTGACCTGTGAGGTCGGGCATTGCCATCCATGAATATGAATTCTGGACCCACAGCTCCCCTGAAAAGTCTTACATGAGGTTCCAGGATCTCTTCTCTATACCGCTGAGCATTAACAGTGCCACCTGCGAAGATGTGAAGCTCTGTGCGTGCATTCATCATTATATCTCCCCATACCAGGAGACCACCGCCACCAAATGGATGTCTTTCCATGATGTTCATGGGGTTGTAACGAGTTCCTTGCTCCCTCCAGATAGTCACGCGATGCGAATCACAGTTCAAGCTGAATCTGGACTCATCTGTAAATAGCACGCTGCTCCACTGATTTAGAGTCCAGTCGCGATGTTCCTGACTCCACCGTAAACGTGCTCTCTTGTTATCAAGGGTGAGTGGGACGCACACTACAGGCCGTCTAGCATACAGACCAGCAGCTCTGAGTCTTCTATAGACAGTTTGTCTGGATACTCTGATACCTGAGGCGGCCGCAAGTTCTGAACTCAGTTGTCTGGCAGACATTGTTCGGTTTCTTCTTGCAGTTAACGCAAGATATCGATCCTGCTGAGGATTTGTAACTCTTGGACGACCTCCCACTGGTCTTCGCCTAACGTCTCCGGTCTCTTGGAACCGTCGCCATAACCTAGATATAACATTTTGTGGCACATTAAGTGCTATGGAGACCTCAGTTTGTGTCTGTCCTGTTTCTAGCCGCCCAATATTATTCTACCCCGAAGCAGAGGGTCCAGATGTTGTCTTTGTGCCTTTTTACTGCAATCTGTTCTTACACTACATCTGATTATATCATAACTCTCTTTAAAAATGAAGATTTATGGAACAGGGCTTAACTGCAACAATGCAATTTTCATTTATAATTGCTATTAATTTTTTCATTGTTGAAGAGAGATTATAATTTAGTATGTAAACTAAACTAAATGTACTGAGAAACGTTTTGATAAATAATTTTTACTCCTTGCTCCTCTTTAAGCATTTTGATTTTCCGTTTTACAAATTATCCTAAACTTTTGGACATCAGTGTATAATAGACAAGTTATTAATGCATAAACTATTTCAGCCATCTATTAGATAAAAATAAATTCTAAATAAAATAATGAAGTTGATGCACTTACCTGTTAATAGAGATATAACTGCATCCAATGTCATCATACAATACATTAAAAGCTCCTTTTTCGCGTTTTCATTATTCGCGGGTTAAAAAATTGCGACACATTTCCTGTAATCGCGGCTAAAATTTCTTTATTCGCGGATCCAGTCGATATATTACTAGAAGGATTAGTATCCTTTATTAACGCATCGGCAGCATTTTTTACTGCAGCCACGTGACAATACGGCTTTTACAAAGCGTGATTCAAATCAAATGGACAAATTAATATCAAAGTAAAACAAACCTTATTGTCGCTAAGCCTAAAGTTCGTTGTTAAAAGCCACCGCCGTCGTATTTCACATGCAGCTATGTCCGTTGATAAATACCGCCTCGCCACGATCGTCGATTTATTGTTTCAACTTGTCATTCGTTGCAATAATTTTTATTGCATAACACGCGTCTCTTCTGCTTTGTTGCCAATTTATAATGTCGAGTAATAGGAATATTGTTCAAAATCACTCATTAATTGATTTTATTTTGATAATCTTAATTTTATTTTGGACCTTAAAAGAAAATATAAATTATATATTTAAATCATTTTTAAAATTAGGGTTTTCTCTATAGATTATTTAATTAAATTAATATAATTAAGTGGGAAATATGTGATGAATTATTTATAAATAATGTACATAATATTCTCTTATAGAAAGAGAAACTAAAAATCAAAGGGTTATAATTTTAGAATCTATAAGAGTTGAACCCCAGACTCCTGGATGAGGGATCAGAGTACGGCTGAGGAACAGGAATGCTGGATCCCGCCTCGGGATATGTCGGGGAACATAACTCAATCACCTTATCACGCGGAATAACTCGCCGCGTGAGTTAACTCATGAGCCCTCCCCTCTGACAGGAGGCCCTAGCCCTTCAAGGTACACAATCGGGCTTATTAATTCATTCATATTGTATAAACATAAGGGAATGAGTGAATTCTATATTGCATTTTTTATGTTCTTTTTTATTTATTATAAATTATTATTATTCTTGATGGAATTAGTTTTGCATGAAGGTGGAACCCCGTAATTCATATCATTGCCCTAAAATTGTCAGAATTTTTAAATCATGAATGCGTGACAGTAGAAATGCTTTATACATTTTTATTGACTATTTAACTCAAGCCACAAATAATAGTCAATGACCAATCACGTTTCAATGAATGTTGTTTTACAACCAATGACAGTCGTGTTTTACCTCTCTCTTTATCGATTTATCTTTATCAGCTCCTGCTTTTGTGATAAAGAATGCTCCTCCTTTTTTAATGTTCTGAACAGATCAAATCATTATTTTTCTCCAATAAATACATTGAATATAGCAAATAATGAAAAGATTCCTTGATTTTTCTGAGTTGTTTACTAAAAAAATAAATGGATAACCCGTAATGTTGATTATGATATATAGTTTGATGTGTTTAATTATTTCTCCACTTGGGTGCACTCTTGCATTATTGCGATCTTATTTGGCAATAAATAATATGATCAAGCAGCAGTGAATGAACATAACCTCACATTTCTGATTTGTTTTCAAACATCGCCGTTTACATTAAATATATAAATATTTTAAAATAACTATAGTTAAACAATGATTTGTGAGTAAACAACTTAATTTAATTCGTTAAATAGTCCTAACAAATGCCACTCTTGATTTCCAAATTCTCTAGATAAATTGGAAATCAATCGTAGCATTACTTATGAGAAATACTTGGGGAAAATACCATTAGGAATACAGGCCTAGGTAAAGGTAAATTGGTCCCATTACAGGCCTTAAGAGGCCCATAGGGTAGAAGGATGTTAAGGCTCCTACTTTTCTAAACAATCGGCACTTCATGATACTAGCCGGGTTGTGAGTTCTGCGTGCCGGCCGCCTTTACTCCCAAAACAAACGTCTGGTACTCTTTTCCATTAGAGGCAGAGTCAACCTAGAATCATGGTACTGCCATTAATGTTTTAAATTCTTTGTGAAGAGCATCTAAGATTGAATTTCATATAATGAAATTTCGGGAAGGAATAAGTCAAAATGTTGAGGGAATGTTTGGGTCAGTTTAAAAATCCTGATCCCACCTAAACTCGTACCCTCGATCTTGTTTCAAGTTTTGTTATATTATTTATGTCATTTTTTCTTTTTTGTTTTTATACAAGTTTATCAATGATTTGTTTATTGAAACTATTACTTTATACCATGTTTTTAACATATTACAATTATTTCTTACAATTTGTTTTGTTTAAGGGTAATTCTAACATTCTGTTAATTAAACTATTAAATGTGCTGATTTTATGTTGGTCTGGGTGTCTAGATTTGTTAATAATAATAATAATAATAATAATAATTATAATAATAATAATAATAATAATAATAATGATGATGAGGATGAAGGGACAGGGACAGGGACAGGGGCTGGGGCAGGGACAGTGGCATGGGCAGGGGCAGGGACAGGGACTGGGACTGGGACTGGGACTGGGACAGGGACAGGGACAGGGGCTGCTGCTGCAATTATAATAATTTAATAATAATAACAATTACAATAATAATAATAATAATAATAATAATAATAATAATAATAATAATAATAATAATAATAATTATAATATAATATATGAACTGGATATTTTAATGCAACTATACGTCAGGTTGTATGATCCAACAAATTCTGTAACTGCACATCTGCAAAATATTCACTAAAAATCCTTACTAGGATAACAACATTATTTACTTAAGGATACGATTAATTGACTGATCGATATTAGCATGTCTTTCTTTTGCTTGTGCTCTTATAATCTTATATTGACTTTGGCTTAAATTAGGTTCAATAATTAACTAAATAACTTCACTTTCATTGTATGGTTTTACTTGGAGTTGTGATTTTGATGATTTCGAAACTCGAAGAGGTTTTCTCCTGCTCTTATTGGAGTTGTTTAAGACAGTTTCATTTACTAGTTTCGATGCCTTTTCCTCTCCATGCTCCTTTAAATACACCTTAGTTGCAAAAGGGAGTTCTTTGAACGGGTTTTCACGTCGAAGCTCTACAGTCTTTCGCATTTTATTTTTATCGCTAATATCTTCAAAACTGACACTATGGCGTCCTCTTTGCTTTTTAGAGCTGCAGGGGTAAATTAAGTAGGAACTAAAACACTTCACGCTTTTCACTTTTGTTAAGTATTTTGTTGCAGAATAACGTCACCTCTACATGATTTTTTCACATAATATTAATAAATACTGTCAATGTTTACAGAATTTAATACAAATTGAAACAAACGTTTGATTCGATTATTCGGACCTTCACCTAATTTTTCACGGAGAACTTTGTACAGTTCTCTTCTTGATTTGTAGAATTCCATAAGATACCACCGCAAATCAAATAAACTGGATAATATGTGTGAAAGTTGATATATTAACAAGCTTAAAGAAGTGCCTATTTCATGGACATTGCATTTATGCAAACAGCTGTCAGTTATTGTAGCAACAGAATTCCCGACCTGAATGCAAGCACACACACGCTCATGGGCGACAAGGTCACGCGTTATCTGCACAACAAGAGTTCATTAATGTGCTGCTTAAATCTAAAGTAACAAACTGTAGCAAAAGTTTTCACCCGTGCCATTTAGCAACACTTTAAATTATACTTTGTTTTAGAAATCGTCGTGGGAAATGGCGGCGATAGCGTTATAACTCAAGATAACTTTCGTTATTTCAATTGCAAAATACAAGTTATTAATTTTATTATAATTCAGATGTGGGCTCTTTATCTGTGCACTAGCAGTAATGTATAAGTCTATTTAACACAATTATAGAGAGAGGCATTAAAATAATTATAACAAAAAGTATTAATACTTTGTCCAAAATGTGACAAAAATTTCGTTTTTATGATGCATAACTTCGCGGCCCGAAAATTTGGTCTAATGATTAGTATAGAGAATAATTTATTTGAGAGATTAGTACCCCATTTACTTGTTTAGATGACTGTTCATGTTTTTGCCCTCTAATGAAAAGTAAACATTTCGATTTTTTCCTTTTTTTTTACATTCTGGATCACTATGCATGGCTCTGATTCGTCGATCACGAACTCCACATGGAAACGTGAACTCGGGAAGTGATGGTGAATGACGAGTTATTAACCACTTGAACCACCGAGCTGCATTGATTTTACTACTTAGTTACTTACTTACTCACTGGCACTATCGAACGCGTAGGTTCATGACCGCAAGGACATAAGCTCTCCATACATCCCTATCCTGAGCTAATGCTTTCCAATCATTCCCTGTATAATCTACTTCCCTCAAATCATAGTTAATGTTATTCTTCCACCTCATTCTTGGTCTACCAACTGGGAGTTTTCTCTCTGGCTTTCCTACAAGAAGCTTCCATGCAAGTCTTTCATTCCCCATACGTGCAACATGTCCTGCACATCGCAGTCTACGTGACTTAACTGTTCTTATTATATCTGGCTTCCTATAAATGCCATGTAGTTCATTGTTATGTAGTCTTCTCCATTCACCTGTCTGTTCATCTCTCTTTGGTCTAAAAATTTTCCTAAGTACTTTATTCTCAATTACTTGTAATCTCCTTTCCTCCCTTAAAGTAAGAGTCCATGTTTCGCACCCATATAATATAACTGGTAGAATAATAGTTTTATATATTTTCAGTTTAACATTTTTTGAAAGGAGTTGGTACATCTGCAGAGTCTCTGCAATGCATAATAGCATGCATTTCCAGAATTGAGCATTTGTTTAATTTCTTTGATTTTACTACACAAAATGTTATTTTAGTTTAGTTTTATTCATTTAATTTGTAATTATATTTTGTTTATTTTCCAGGTTTGAGAATAAATTTACTCATACTTAGTGACTGTCAATCAATAGTGTTTACTGAAGTGAAATAGTGCTGAAAATATCGGACATTGAGTAATATGAAGTTCCCTGCTTTAAATTTTCTCGAAGAAAAGAACTGTAGGTGAGTGATAATGCTACTATTATGTTTAGTATAATTTTATTATGTAAAAGGGTCATTAGGAAAGCCAGGTGTTTCTGCGAGGGCAATGAAAATCGGATCTACACAAAGAAGCTGTTGCTGCCAGATAAATCGTTCCGCACAACAATTACTTCTTCGCTCAAGCTTGAAACTCGCACATGTGTTGCTTCAATTCAGAGCCTGCTTTTGTATCACATAAAAGTTCAGTGTAGTGTAATGCAGTTTTGTTATGACGCATAGAATCCACCAACACGTATTCATTTGTGAAACATCTATTGCAAATTTGAGATAAATCTCAGCGATACACACACACACACACACACACACACACACACGCACACGCACACGCGCACGCACACACACACACACACATATATATATATATATATATATTGTGCTTTGCAAAATAAAGCCAGAAAAGACTCTATAATGAAATTATACAAGACAATGGCAGTGCCTATTATTACTCATGGATCCGAAACATGGACAGTGACAACACAACAATCTGCCAGAATACAAGCTGTTGAAATTAAATTCCTTAGACCAATAGCAGGATATCAAAGAACAGACAAAAAAACATAACACAGAAATAAGACAACCACTAAAAGTAGAGGAGTTAAGCACAACAAACTGGAAAGGACACTTGGCAAGGATGACTGAGAATAGAATATCAAAAGCAGCATAGAGCTATTCACCACGAGGAAGAAGAAGTTTGGGAAGAGCAAGGAAAATATGGAAACAGCAGCAATTTGGAGCCGGAACAGGCTAGTAAATAAGCCTAAACCACGAAGAAGAAGAAGAAGAAGATATTGTGCCGGTTCGCTCGTTGGTCGGTTGCTGAGATGTCATACGCAAGTTCAGCATGACTGTAAATATAATTGGAAATAATTTAAACTTGTCGCTTCAATTTTGGATGAGTTTTATGTTATTTATTTACAGGAAACACAATCATTGTTATTACAAATAATATCCAGGAGTGGAGTCCACGAATTTACTCTTTAAGTCTACGAAATTTCATCCAACTTAATAAAATTTAAGTTTCGCGAGGTCGCGGAAAATCACGAATTAAGCTGTATCGGAGATCGCGGTCTGGATAGCTGCGTATAATTTAATACAGAGTAGAGTAGAGTAGGAAATTTTGTTACGCGTTTTCGCTTAAAAAGGCGTTGGCCCCGCCTAGGAATTCATCCACCCCACTTTACATAGTTTAAGTACACATGTTACATTAAATACTATTCGTTCACCATGTTCCTTGAGAGGGGGTTTACGCCCTTGGGAATTCCTGAAATGTAAGTTTGTTCAACACATCTATGAATATTCTGGTAATTTTACACGTGCCATTCTTTCACGTGTAAATGACATCCTTATTTTTTGGCATTTTACTGGTATTCTTCTTCTTAAACTTAATTTTCATCCTGTTTATTTCCAAAATCACTCTTCGGAGGAAGACGTATTGGATGTGCATTCACTGTCTATCCATCTCTTGGCTGGTCTTCCTCTTGTTCTTCTCCCGTCCATTGGTCTATCTTCTTTAGCTCTTTTTGCATGTCGGTTTTCTTCCATTCTTTCTATATGACCTTTCCAATATTTTCGTCTATCTATAATAAATTTGGTTATGTCTTGGAAGACGGCAGCAGCTGTAAAAACCCGAAGATAGATAGATAGAGATTATGTCTTGAATATGACATTTGTCCCTAATTTCTGTGTTGTCTATTTTATCAAATAATGTTTTCCCCTGAATAGTTCTTAAGATTTTCATTTCACATGTACTTATTATTTGTTGTATCAGCCCTAGTTTCTGCTCCATATAAGATAACTGGTCGAACTATCGTTTTGTGGGTAAAGGCCCCAAATAAGAGATACCTTTTGAAAAAAACGCTTCTGTATCAGAATGGTAACTGATTTATAACATTTAAAAATGGTAATACATGTTTCATATTCTTTATTTTGATATTCCATAAAATAAAACCTCGTTACTTAGTAAGTATTTTAAAAAACTCTAAGAACAATAAGAATTGTAAAAATTGAAAATTTCGAAGAGGGTTCCAAATAAGAGATACCTACATTTGCTTCTATATCTTTAGCAAAAACATTCAAATAATCCAGTACATTCAAAACAAAAACACTTTATCACACACAAACTAATAATTAATTTCACTATACATGTTAATAGTGTCTTTTCAGAGTAGATAATTAATTTTGCTTCTTTGAGCAAATAAGCAGACGAATGGTTCCTCATCAGCCCCGCAATCTTCATGAGCCCAGCGATGACAGTCAATGCACTGAGCTCATTTTTCTCATCTTGTGTCCTCTGAATACAATCCAGTGCAAAATAAAACACTCAGCATCAGCATCATTAGCACCAAACTCTGAATCATCGTCGCCTGAATCAATTACCTCCATTTCCGTGTCTGTTTCTTCGCTTGAAGAACTCAGTTGGCGTTTTCTTGACCGATACTTTTTAGATTTTACTGAATTTGTTTTTTGAAAAAGTTGCTTCATTTTAGTTTATTGGTTCTATTCAAACTGTCCTTTAGTTCTTGGCGATACGGACTGCCTGTCAGAAGGGCTGCATTTCCGGTTCTGCCTTTCCTTTTTTCTGGTTCTCGACTTGTTGATGGTTGTTGGATCTGAGGGAGTGGTGACGCATCAGTAAGACCCACGAGAGTTCCTGAATCAGGAACTACGATTGCATCACTCTTATCTCCGGTGTGGATGGCAAAATCGCTATCAGAAAAAATGTTCCTGTTGCACGGAACAAGCCCTGCCTTTCGAAATGCATTGATCGAAATTTGTAGAGTAGCAGCCGGGGTGACAGCCCGGTTGATTCCTCGGTCCGATTTTCTAGAAAGACAGAAGAAACCTTAACCTTCTGCTATCTAAATGACCTCTCAGGGCCTATAATGTAACCACTTTATTTTTATAAAGTTAAATCACGTATTTATCATACGAGATGAATTTGTTTAAGAAAATGTAGCGCACTTGTATACAGGAGAATTTTCATATGTCAAGGAAACAACTTCTGGTTCCTAATAAGAGACACTATCTCTTATTTGGAACCACAGGTATCTCTTATTAGGGAACGGCACGGTCGCCAATTCCGTGGCTGGTCAGACTGTAATAAATTGTGTCACTAATAATCACTCTAGTTTATAATAGTCTGCATTTCATGAGCTTTTCGGGAAAATAAGTAAAATTAATATCAGAACTCACCTTCACAGTTATCCACAACTTTGAATAGCTTCACTACAAAAATTCAATTGTCGCGAAAACAAACACAACCTTCTCTGCTTAGTTTCAATAAACCAAGTGACACCAAACAAAGACCACGATGCTATAATAGTACAAAGCTCAGATTTTTGTTACAAACATCAGATGACAGCTGTTCAGGGACTAGATAATAAGGTATCTCTTATTAGGAGACTATCTCTTATTTGGCGACTTTACTTATATGCGGGTTTTGCTTTCTTTTGACATATGTTTGTTGCGCCAAATTAAATCTTTCATATATCCTGATATTTGTGCTGCTTTATCAGCTTATTTCTTTACTTCTTTTATTACAGTTTTAGCGTTTGTTATTAATACACCAAAATAATTAAATTCTGATATTTGTTCTATAATTTTTCTTTCCACTTCTAATTTGCATCTTACTGGTCAGAGGCGTTAATTAACGTTTTCATGGGACTGGGTTATAATTGCTTTTTCATATTGTTAATAGTTAACTATGTTTTCAGTTTCTTTCAAATTTGTAAATTTAAGGGGAATGTACATTTCTTGCTACCTGTATAATCTGGCAATGTAGTTTTTGTATTATAACAGTACCTTTTGCTCTATTCATATATTTGCTTGTTACCTGTGTAACAAGTAGCATTTTAACAATACCTTTGTTATTCATATATTGGAGTTTTCCCAGATCAGTATGACTAACTTGCCACATATGTCTTTTATAACAATGTTGATAATATGGTATATTGTTATTATTTATTAAATAATTAATTGAATTAAAATTGTGATATGATTTTCTTAATCCCTGTAATTTCGTGATTCTAATTATTTATTATAAGGTATGTTTATCCCATAGCATATTTGATTACATTTTCAATACATTTTATTTTTTGACCTATGCATATTAAATGAGCCTATTAATTCTAGCTACAATATATTTCCATTGCAGAATCGCATAATATTGTGTTTGTTATAAATGCAGTGCATTAACACAGAGAGAGGTTCAGTGGCCTCACAGAACACTTTGTACGTACAGGGATATAGTCGATAATTTTTTAATTTGTTCCTGACATTAGCTGATGCATTGTAATTTTTATAGAAATGGATATAAAAATGATATTTTCTTGGATCAGGCAATTACTAAACAAATTGACATGAAGAAACTTAGTTCCCACATAACTCACAATTGCGATTCAGAATATGCGAAATAATAGACTGCTTCCTGAAAATTATGAAATCAAAAAATCCGAAGGATTGGTATAAAGTAAATATTCTCTTTAATAATTTGCTTAACTGTTATGTTAGCCGCTAGATGGCAGTCGGAAGATCTTTCCGCTACCTCTTGTGTGAATTGAGAATACTACATGTATAAGAAAATTGTATGTTTGTCTTGGAATTCTTGGGTAGCTCAGTTGGTTAGAGCGCTAAAGGTACAGACTTTAGAGACTCGAGTTCAAATCCCGACTCAAGCATTCATTTTTCTTTTCATATCATATTTGCCTTCATTGCCAAATGTCAAAAATATATTTATAATATCTATATATACAAGCGTTACTGCTATAAAGTAAATATTCTCTTTAATAATTTGCTTAACTGTTATGTTAGCCGCTAGATGGCAGTCGGAAGATCTTTCCGCTACCTCTTGTGTGAATTGAGAATACTACATGTATAAGAAAATTGTATGTTTGTCTTGGAATTCTTGGGTAGCTCAGTTGGTTAGAGCGCTAAAGGTACAAACTTTAGAGACTCGAGTTCAAATCCCGACTCAAGCATTCATTTTTCTTTTCATATCATATTTGCCTTCATTGCCAAATGTCAAAATATATTTATAATATCTATATATACAAGCGTTACTGCTATAAAGTAAATATTCTCTTTAATAATTTGCTTAACTGTTATGTTAGCCGCTAGATGGCAGTCGGAAGATCTTTCCGCTACCTCTTGTGTGAATTGAGAATACTACATGTATAAGAAAATTGTATGTTTGTCTTGGAATTCTTGGGTAGCTCAGTTGGTTAGAGCGCTAAAGGTACAGACTTTAGAGACTCGAGTTCAAATCCCGACTCAAGCATTCATTTTTCTTTTCATATCATATTTGCCTTCATTGCCAATGTCAAAAATATATTTATAATATCTATATATACAAGCGTTACTGCTATAAAGTAAATATTCTCTTTAATAATTTGCTTAACTGTTATGTTAGCCGCTAGATGGCAGTCGGAAGATCTTTCCGCTACCTCTTGTGTGAATTGAGAATACTACATGTATAAGAAAATTGTATGTTTGTCTTGGAATTCTTGGGTAGCTCAGTTGGTTAGAGCGCTAAAGGTACAGACTTTAGAGTCTCGAGTTGAAATCCCGACTCAAGCATTCATTTTTCTTTTCATATCATATATATATATATATATATATATATATTAAATGCTATGATTGCAGTGAAGGACCTGCCTTCGGGCAGAATTACTATGGATGGATATATATATATATATATATATATATATATATATATATATATATATTCTTTTTATCAATGCCATCACTTGTCATTTTGACAGTCTGGTATTCTCTCCTGGCATGGCGTCAACAAGCTTCACATATACCAAAATTCTCTTCTCCTATTACTTTACGAAATATTTTAACCTTCTTGCGTTTTTATACATCTTTAGATTTATACCAATCTCTTTCTCACTCGTATTTAATATCTACCTGTTGCCAGGTTAATATTGGCACCCCTGAATGTCTTAGCAATTAACTTATTTTTATGTCACCTTGAAGAAGGAGGCATGCAGAAGGAGTCACCCTCTATTTCTGGTGTATTTATTGATTGTAATGTCTGTGATGTAAGAACTATTTAAGATTGGTCGAAGTAGCGCATTTCCTAACCTTGGCCTTATACTAACACGTAAGGGCAAATCCTCTTTTCAACAGTAGATGAAAAGTAGGGCATAAATTAGAGTTTTATTGTAAATGTAAACGTCTGTATAGAGGACGTATTTCTTTCACTTTTTGTACGTTCTAATGTAGGTTAACGTAAGCAATAAATGGGGCAAATACGCAATTACCGTAGAATGCTTGATAATTATTTCAACTAACCACATAAAGTAACAAATTAGCTTATGTGAAATACATCTGAAATCACCCACAAATTTTACTTTTGCTTAATACAGTCTAACTAATGAATAGTTTTAATTCATTTAATATTTGTCTCTTTCTATCTCTCTCTCTCTCTCTCTCTCTCTATTTTAGGTTTAACTTCTCTCTTTATAGGTAGTTTTACATGCCCCATGTCACCGAGTTTACAGCGACGCGATTTCGGAAGGGAATTTGTAGTTTAGTAGTAGTTTAATATATATATCCGCTGTGGTCTGGAGGTAGCGTGTTGCCTTATCACGCAGCGGGCCCGGGTTCGATTCCCGATCGGGGCAGGCTCCTGGGTGTGGGTTTTTCGGGTTTTTTCTTCACTTGTAAGACAAATGTCAGGAAGCTTAGGGCCCAATGGTCCCCGAAAATCATCCGGCCATCATCATCATCATCACCCTTATCATTACCATTATCATCCTTTACCGGTGTGGAAAGCAACGGGAAGCTACCAGGCCTATAATTACATAATAAAGCTGCAAAGAATAACATGAAAATGCTATGAATACAAGATCTGCCCTCGGCAGAATTATTATAGAATAGAATATATATATTCTAAATGAATGCTTTTTCTTTTCATACCATATTTGCCTTCATTGCCGAATGTCAAAAATATAGTTAGAACATCTATATATATATATATATATATATATATATATATATATAGGCTATATGATATTACTATATCCTTCCGGTTTTGAATCTTTTGGGTCGACCTTCTCGGAGATGGCGGGAGACCGTAACGGGCCACTGGGCCTAATACTTGAAAGACAGTTGATGAGATGATGATGTTATAACTATATTTTTGACATGTGGCAATGAAGTCAAATATGTATATATATATATATATATATATATGTTATAACTATATTTTTTGACATTAGGCAATGAAGACAAATATGATATGAAAAGAAAAATCATTCATTTTTCTTTTCATAATATATATATATATATATATATATATATATATTACATTAGACTAAACGTAGTAGTAGTAGTAGGACGCTATTAGACTAAAAGTAAGATACGTACAATATTACTTACAAATATGGGTTGCACGGGCAGCAAGTCGTATTTGCTGTTGACAGTAAAAAAATAAAAACACATATTGCAATTGGATCACAATACAACTACGTTATACATTAATTAAGCTATGTAGAATTATTAGACCTAAGTATTAATGGACTAAAAGTAAGATACATACAATACTATTTTCAAAAATGGATCACATGGGCAGCAAGCCGTACGTGCTGTTGACAGTCCGTAGCAATGAATTTATGTCTAGTAATAACAAATAAACAGATAACAATACAATTACATTAAATATGTTACGTATAGTTGAGTATTAATAATATGACACTTTGTTTGCATATTTATTTATTTGATCACGAATGAGTGTTGTTTATATTTTTCGCGTCTTGTCTAGAAATTTACCGATGTTTAACAAAGTTTTTGTGTTTACCGTTAGCTCGCAGTGTGCCGTTCTGTTACGATTCCAATTTAGAAATATTTCCAGCAACAGCGGGCGCCTTCAATATTCCAAATAGTTATATTTTCCTGATTATATATATATATATATAAAGCTCCCTCACATTGGACATATTCGCATATCATGTACGTAGATAATTTTTAGAAATTTCTATGCCCCCAATCTAAACCAAGGGAGCCCTAATCTCTCTTTAAATCCTAGACTGTATACATATGACTCCTTTCAACAAACTTGTTTTAGGTCTCTTTGTAGACACAGTGAACTCTTGCACGTACAATCAGAGAAACTATCTTGTTGGTTTATATCCAAGTACCTCCATATTTTTCTCCACTCTGCGATTTTCGGTCCCTTTTCCCCCATAAAACTGGATCACACCCGTACATTTTTTGACCTCACAAGACAAGGAGAGTCTCCCTAGATGAGTGATCAGCTTAATATCAGGGCCATCTCCGAGAGAACACAAAATTTAAGGTAAGACAGACCTTTCACTCAGTCATTCATATAAACAGGAGAATGTGATATGGATGGTTATGATGTCCCAGATGATGTTAGAGGACCTTTTGGATCTTAAAATTTCCTGAAATTTGTCTTCAAGGTCAGAAAAAATCCGTAAAAACCTCATCCAGCAACTTTTCGACCCGCGGATCGAATCGGAGGCCATTGCGTGCGAAGCAAGGACGTTTACCCTGAGACCACGGCGGTGGATCTAACATAAACATTAGATTAATAATTTAGAAATGACTATTTAACTCAAGCCCCAAATGGTAGTCAATTACGAATTTTGTTTTACAACCAATAACAGTCGTGTTTCACCTCGCTCTTTATCGATTTCTGTATCACATTCTGATTTTGTGATAAAGAAAGCTCCTCCTTTTTAATATTCTGAACAGCTCAAAGCATTATTTTTCTCCAACAAATGCACTGAATATAGCAAATAATGAACAGATTCCTTGATTTTACTGAGTAGTTTACTAAAAAAATAAATTAATAACCTGTAATGTTGGTTATAATATACAGTTAGATGAGTTTCATTATTTCTCCATTAGGGTACATCCTTACAATATTCCGAACCTATTTGGCAATAAATAACATGATGAAGTTGCAGTGAATATACATAACCTCAAATTACTGATTTGTTTTGAAACATCGCCGTTTACATTAAATATATATTTTAAAATACTGGTAACTATTATTAAATAATGACTTTTGAGTAAATAGCTTAATTTTATTCGTTAAATAGTCCTAACAAATGCCACTCTTGATTTCCAAATCTTCTAGATTCATTCATGAGTCACAAAATTACTCGTGAATTTATCGATAATTTGGAAATCACTCGTGGCATTACTTATGACTATTTAACTCATGCCCCAAATAGGTGTCAATGACCAATCAAGTTTCAATGAATTTTGTTTTACAACCAATCACAGTCGTGTTTCACCTCGATATTTATCAACTTAAGTTTATCATATTAAAGAAAGCTCCTCTTTTTTAATATTTTGAACATGTCAGAACGTTATTTTGCTGTAACTGACTCTCTAAGAAATACGTTGAATATATATTAAGATGTACGATCCCTAGAATACATGTGGATCCCAGATTGTATATATAATGCACGAATGTAACCACGTATCGCTTGCGAGATATAATATAAAAAATTGTAGCAATTGATTATACCACAATAAAAAGAAACCGCTGTTTCACTTTCTTAATCGTATTATTTCCCAGGTATTTACGTTCTAGAAAAATATAATTGACATATTTACATCATAGGACATCAGAAATTAATTAGGCCTAATAACATATAATGTTGGTTACTTTATTAATAAAGCATTCCTCATTAGAAGATTGCCACAACGACAAATGATACAGGAAATTTTCAAAATTGATTAAATACATTTTGTAAATACATTTAAAAAAATTCAAATTGTTGATGTGTTTCATTTTTTCTCCACTAGGGTGCATTCGTACAATATTCCCATCCTATTTGGCAATAAATAATATGATCTGGTTGCAGTGGATGAACAAATGAAACATAACATTGGTTTTCAAACATCGCCGTTTGCATTAAATATGTAAATATTTTAAAATAACAATATTGAAATAATGATTTGTAAGTAAACAGCTTAATTTTATTCGTTAAGTAGTCCTAACAAATGCCACTCTTGATTTCCAAATTCTCTAGATACATTGGGAATCACGTGGCATTACTTATGCTAATAATTTTGCGCCCCGCGCTGTAGCCGACTACTATAAGGCAACATATATTGTCGCAGAACTATGGGACAGGCGCTGTGATTCGAGTCCCCATGGCGAAATACATTTTCGATCTTTGTGGAACGATGCTCCCCAATAAAGTGAGTAATTTGTTGGCTATGATAAGGATTGGGTTCAGGTTCAGGAAACCAGCTTCAATAACTGGGGGACTCGAACTGGCTAGATGGTCAACATCCATGATTGAAACATTTGGATGAGAGACCAACAGGCGACTGGTAGGCCAAGAGTCTTCTCGGCTTGCCGTACAATATATATTTTTTTAAATCAATGTTGCACTAACTCGTCACTATCGAACCTGGAGGTTCTTGCCTCTGTGGACATAAGCTCCCTATTCTCGGCTAATATGTTCAAATAATTTCCTGTAATGATCCATTAAATTGTTGTTAATGTTATCCTGCCACCTAATGTTGGTCTACCTATAGGACGCCTTTCCTTTTGTTGACTGCAAAAAGCTTCCATCCCTATATTTCATTCCCCTCACTGTTATATTAAAATCATTAGTTCTTAATATTATATTAACATTATATTTCATTACTTATATCAGAGCCATCCAAACTACAGCCCGCGGGCCATATCCGGCCCGCCATGGCTTTTCGTATGGCCCGCGTAAGGAATGAAATGGAACAAATTAATTTTATATTTATAATTTAGATTTTAAAATGTAACATCTAGTTTGGACATCCTTGTGTGAAATTCAGCTCTCTGGAATGTGGATTTGAGGTGTCACCGCTTCTCTTGACAAAGTAATAGAGATGATTCATCCCTTATTTACCGTTTTCTTCCCCACTCCAAACTTTAAACATTAATTGTTTCGCTTGTTATATTGTCAATCAAACAGCAGCCTGTGCACGGAATAGTTATAAAAATAGTGTAAAAGTGAGAAAATACTTTTAAAAAACGCAAAGTTGATTCCGAGTGTAAGGGAGTTTAACTAATCCTGGACCAGCAAGTACTTCGTGAAGGAGCAGGGAAACAAAGTGTTATGTGTTATTTGTAACCATGTTATTGCAGTTGTGAAAGAATATAACATTAAAAGACACTACCAAATAAAGCATAGCCATTTTGATAAATTTAATGGAGATGAGCGTACTGAAAAAACGAACGAGCTCCTTTCTAAAGTTACGGCACAACAGCAGTTATTAATTCACGGTGGTGGTGTAAGACAAAGAAATGTTACCGAAGCGAGTTATGAACTTTCGAAACTAATTTCTGAAAACGAAAAACCTTTTTCTGATGGCGAATTTGTGAAAAAGTGTCTGATTGCTGTTGCCAAGAAGTTGTTCCGGCCCGCGATCAATTGCACAATCAGTTATTGGCCCGGCCCATTAAAAATTTTGGCCGGCCCTGCTGTATATGGTAGGACCTTTATACGAGGGCGGATCGGAAAGTAACGCACAATAATTTTTTCTAAAAAAGTTTAATAGTAAAAAAAAAAGGAAAAAAATCACAAATGAACTTGCATCTTTTACCTACTTTTCGACAGTCACCAACTTTCTCAACACATTTTTCCCATCGTGTTACCAGTTTCAATATGCCCTGTTCGTAGAAGTCCGTTTGGTTGGAGTGTAGCCATCTGCGCACTGCTGATTTCACTTCCACATCTGTCTCAAAGCGTTTGCCGGCCAGGAATTTCTTCATGGGATCAAACAGATGAAAGTCCGATGGTGCAAGATCCGGACTGTATGGTGGATGCTGGAGCACCTCCCAACCAAATTCGGCGATTTTCTGACGAACGACAGCAGCAACATGGGGGCGAGCATTGTCATGAAGAAGTTTAACGTTAATGTTGTGACGTTTGTCACGAATGGCACGACGCAACTTCACCAAAGTTTTAATGTAGGCCGCAGCATTCACAGTGGTCCCGTGTTCAGCAAATTCCACCAATAAAACACCATGCATATCCCAGAACACTGTCACAAGCACTTTCCTGGCAGATTGAGTCACTTTGAATTTTTTCTTTACTGGGGAACCAGCATGTTTCCACTCCATTGATGCCTGCTTTGTTTCGGGCGTGTAGTGGTACGCCCACGACTCATCACCTGTGACGATTCCTTCCAGAAAGTCATGTCCTTGTGCGGTGTACCGCGTTAAGTGGTCCAAGCTTGCCATCATTCGCTGGCCCTTGTGGTCGTCTGTCAGGTTCTTAGGCACCCAGCGAGCACTAACTTTACGGAATTTCAAATTTTCATGAACAATATCGTACACCGCACCATAGGAAATGTTGGAACTTCTGCGATAAGGCTCGCAGTTGCACACGCCGGTCGTTCAGAATTGCCGCCTCAATGCCTCTGACATTCTGCGGGATTGCTGCTGTTGTCGGCCGGCCGGAGCGTGGCGAATCACTAAGGTTCACGCGTCCCTCTTGGAAGAATGTGCACCACCTGGAGACATTGCTACGGTCCATACAATCATCCCCATACACGCCACGCATGTCTCTGTGAATTTCACTGGGTTTATGCCCTTTGGCCCACAAAAATCGAACAACACTTCTCTATTCCTCACAGGTGGACGACTGTAGCATGCGCGCCATCTTTGTTGCATAGTTCAAGCTTCTCTAGCAAGAGGTGCACCTGAGAAAAAAATACCATCTGTAGTGAAAACTTCAAACTATATCTCTGTGAAATTTCAACATTCTAACTGCAATACCAAGGCAGAAAAAAATTATTGTGCGTTACTTTCCGATCCGCCCTCGTATTAGATGTACATAGTCAGAAATAAACCATATATGCGCTATTTTCCATTTTATTTTTGTTAAGATTAGATGGCAGCATTTTAAGGTCATAATTAACTTAGTAAAATGTAGTGTATCAGAAATCTTAAAATTATTGAATTCCCATTATATATTTTTCTTATTTTTAAAATGTCAATTATTTTGATACTTGAAAACTCATGTAATATTCAAACAAAATTATAGCTCTCCAAATTGGTTTTTGGCTCATATAAAAAAAAACCAAGATTTGGGGACTAAGAATAACTTTTTCCTTCAAAATTACTGTTAATTTGTGATCAAATCTACATTGAACATAAAAATAGAGTTTCATTTATCACAATTGCACTTCAGAACTGGAGTGAACATATAGATTTATTTTTAAATATGTCAGAAAATAAAATAGAATGGACAGAACTTATAATAACCCTACCCTTGTGATATGAGACAACTAACAGTAATGCACAGAGAAAATAATCCAGCGAAGATAAACGTACTCGAAGAGATGGAAATCATGAAAGCAGCTCACAACGACAGCCTGATAAACGAAAACGAACCAAATACATGCAACCCCCTCTACCAGATCTTCAGTGAAACACCAGTTTTGAATCCTGCCGATGATGGGACAAGTCCCGAAAGCGCTACAGTTAAATGATAATTAAGTTGAGGAGACGGACCTTTCAGGTGAATATTCTATAATTTTATATTAATGAGACAACTAACATAATTAATTATCAAATTATGACTAACCTATAACCAACTATAAAATTTACAGTTTTCCAGCTTCACGAAAATTATTAGGCCTATATATTATATTAAATATAATAGACAAGTTATTAATGCATAAACTATTTCAGCCATCTATTAGATAAAAATAAATTCTAAATAAAATAATGAAGTTGATGCACTTACCTGTTAATAGAGATGTAACTGCATCAAATGTCATCATACAATACATTAAAAGCTCCTTTTTCGCGTTTTCATTATTCGCGGGTTAAAAAATTGCGACACATTTCCTGTAATCGCGGCTAAAATTTCTTTATTCGCGGATCTAGTCGATATATTACTAGAATGATTAGTATCCTTTATTAACGCATCGGCAACATTTTTTACTGCAGCCACGTGACAATACGGCTTTTACAAAGAGTGATTCAAATCAAATGGACAAATTAATATCAAAGTAAATCAAACCTTATTGTCACTAAGCCTAAAGTTCGTTATTAAAAGCCACCGCCGCTGTATTTCACATGCCGCTATGTCCGTTGATAAATACCGCCTCGCCACGATCGTCGATTTATTGTTTCAACTTGTCATTCGTTGCAATAATTTTTATTGAATAACACGCGTCTCTTCTGCTTTGTTGCCAATTTATAATGTCGAGTAAAAGGAATATTGCTCAAAATCTCTCATTAATTGATTTTATTTTGATAATTTTTTTTATTTTGGACCTTGGAACGTATTCCCTATGCACTCCATACAAATTACCATTCTATATTCGCTGTTTCTGTATCCCCCGCGAATAAGGAGATTTTACTGTATAAGGACGACTGTAGGAAGGTGTATGATGAAAGTTAAACATTGAATTGTACCTGGTGATAGGTGCCGTCGTCCTCAACTTTGTTAAAATATTGTATATAAAAGTAACTGAGGACGACGGCACCTACCAACAGGTACAATTTAATTTTTAACTTTCATCATATGACTTCATCTCAACGTAATTTGATATGAATTTTACTAGTATTGTAGGAAGGTGGATATCATGAAACATCTATTTCCCGAGAATTGAGCTTGTATCTAATAAATAATAGTTTAAAAACTAAAACACGCTTTATTAGAAAACCTAACTAAAAAATTAAAAAATAATTTTAATTTCCAACACGCTTGGGAAAAAATTAAAGTGGTCAACAAAAAAAAAATCATCTCCAACACATCAAAAATAAAACTAGAATTATCTACAAAAAAATAATTTTATCATCAAAAGAAGCGTGTGGTGCTCTATATCAATTAATATATTTGATAATAAACAGATATTGGTAAAAATAAAGTCTCAAAGAATAAAACGTAAAAACCATAAAAAGTACCCCATGCTTTTGATGGTAAAATTATTTTTTGTAGATAACTCTAGTTTTATTCTAAATGTGTTGGAGATGATTTTTTTTTGTTGACCACTTTAATTTTATCCCAAGCGTGTTGGAAATTAAAATTATTTTTCATTTTTTAGTTCGGTTTTCTAATAAAGCGTGTTGTTTTAGTTTTTTAAACTATTATTTATTTTTTTATTTTTTGGTTTTCTAATAAAGCGTGTTATTTTAGTTTTTTAAACTATTATTTATTTTTTTTTATTTTTAGTTTTATTGATTGTCATAAACCAGAATCCCATGAAAATTAATTGCTTATTACTCTTCTAAAAAAAATCCTCCGGGCCGGATTTGAACCAGCGACCTATGGATTACTGAAATTATATGCTACTACAGTCCACCGCTCTACCAATTGAGCTCTTACAACGATTGACTAAAAAGTCGATTAGTCCGCAACCTATTATACCGGTTTTTATTTATTTTTTGATTCTCTGATGATTCTGGCCAGGATTTTAGAAACAAAATACGAAATTATTGTATTGTGATTTACAAGTATACAGAGTTTCAAGTCGATTCAATGTTTTTAAGTGGTTAAAATCGTGTTCAAAGATTCCGTTACATAGATACAGGTTAAGCTAATATAAAGCGTGTAAAAATTACAGCACCATATATTGTAATATTCTTGCAACGGATGCAACTTTCCCCAACATATGAATAAATCATGGCAACATTAATTAATTATTTTAAAATTAGACACCTATTACGATACTCAGTATATGTTGTATGGAGTGGATAACAAGTTCATACCAGCTTAGTTTATATAAGGCTAATAAAAAAGATAAATTATGTCACATTACAAAATATGTTTTTAATTGTTATACTATCTGTGTGTACTTTTATCAATTATAGTACTCATCGCAGATTTTCATTTGTTCTTTTATAACAAGTAACATTGTAAATGTCCCGCACCGTAGTCGAGTGGTTAGGGCAGGAAGCCTTGGCGCAAAGCTACGGAACTTGCGTTTGTTCGAGTCTCCATGGGGGATATCGTCTTGTTTCCACACCAAATTTCAGCCAACTTCATAGTGTCCTTCGATAAATCAACATATTATGTACATTTTTAACAAAATAGTTATCTTCTGTAAAGCAAAGAATACAAATTAATATTTCTAAAAAATCCAAACAAAGTATCATGAATAAGAAATACGTAAAATAGAGAGCCTTGGTATAAAATTCACTTCGCAAAAATTAGGTTTCTAAAATATTATGTGAACTGGATATAAACTTAATATTTAAACAAACATTAACACTTGCAGCCGAATTGTGTATGTATCTATTCATTGCTAAATAAAACATACCTTAAAAAAGTAACAAATAAGTATTTTATATTTAATTGAAAATTTCTTGAATGAAGAAGAACCATTACACGGGAACTAATTTCTGAGTACAGCTGTCATTTTATATTTTTGTCACTAGATATCAATTTACAATGAACAGAATTCACAAATTCTTCATACAAATGTAGTACACCACATTTGTCTTCGCATGGCACGTCTGCTGTAATTGTGATACATAGAAATGGGAGGGTTTCTGGAACTTTGTGACGAAAACAGGTCACTTTATATAAATTTAAATATACAGTTATTTAATATACATATATTTATTTACGTGCAGAACCATAGCTCAAGAAAACACAGCTTCAAACAAAATCACATACGGGTTGTTCCTATATTTAATTGAACATTTTTTGAAGAAAGAAAAAAAAATAGTCCGTGTGCAGCTACCAATTTCCGCTAGTTTTCTGTCACTTGTAATTGTTCATCCTTGAAGAGAGTTTATAGCAGCTTGAAACAATGTAGTACAACACCTTCATTCTTGTATTGTCATACTGTGATACTTAAAAATGAGAGATTTTCTAGAAATGCTATATAGAGATGTAAATAAAGTAAAATCAACACTCCACATAAACAGATATTGTTTGGCGTAAAATTGGATGAAGTTGTAGTTAAGGTATATGCCATCGAGATATAAATAAAAAATCATCTCCCCACATAAGTATATATTGTTTGGCGTAAATAATTCAAAAGTAGAGGTTTTGTAGAAATGCAATTTAGAAATGTAAATAAAAAATCATCAAACGCGTAGGTACATATTGTTTTGTATTAACAAATGTTTCACAACGGTTCGTCCAAAAGACTCTTGTAGCTGAGGTAAAAAATGTTCAGGATAATTGTCTGCACAGAATCCTTAATTCAAATAATCCACGTACTTAATTCTAAATTCTATGAGACATGAAATGACATTAACTTACACAAGATACTTAAAGACATTATAAATTATATTGTAAATTTCTATTCGAGATTAGGAGGAGTATTACCTGCATGTTTCCATGGAACCTGAGGTCGACATTCCCATTCACTCTTCTTTCAAACCTGAAATATAATTACATATTATAATAATACTGCATTTAATTATATATGAATAATAACGATAACAATGATAATATAATTAATAATAACAGTATAAAAATTGCAATAAACATGGAATTATGGTTAAAGGAGAATTAATAAAAATGTTACTTGCATACTTGCACAATCACACATGCAGACGCCGCAAGGCCCTCTGGCTTGTCCGTTGACACTCCCAGGTACTGTCTACTTACCAGACGAATCTGGCGTTCGACCAATCCCTGTTCGTATAAATCCGCCATTCTTGTTTCATGAATTCATCCTACAGGTTCACTTCAATACCCTGAAAACAAGAAAGGTATTATGTCAGCCCAACACTCAGAGATCCAGATATTTATGTCCTTTAAGAATCGGGGTATCACAGGGTATCATACCTCGATTGCATATACTTTAAGTACAACTTCATCCAATTTTACGCCAAACAATATCTGTTTATGTGGAGTGTTGATTTTACTTTATTTACAACCTCTATATTTCATTTATAGAAAGTATCTTATTTTTAAGTATCAAAGTATGACAATAAAAGAATGAAGGTGTTGCACTACGTTGTTTCAAGCTGCTATAAACTCTCTTCAAGGATGAACAATTACAAGTGACAGAAAACTAGCGGAAATTGGTAGCTGCACACAGACTATTTTTTTTTCTTTCTTCAAAAAAATGTTCAATTAAATATAGGAACAACCTGTATGTGATTTTGTTTGAAGCTGTGTTTTCTTGAGCTATGGTTCTGCACGTAAATAAATATATGTATATTAAATAATTTTATATTTAAATTTATATAAAGTGACCTGTTTTCGCCATAGAGTTCATACAATCAACCTATGTATTGCGTAATGAAACCATTCAGTTTCGTTGCTTCCATCCAGGCTACGATATTCTTACCAAACAGTTCCTCTCCGGTTATCCCTCCTCATATAACTTATTTTACACACTCATAGTGCTGGGATTATTTAAATGATTTCATCTTCTGCTATTTTCAATCTCACCAACTTCAATTTTGCCTTGTGTTTCTTCATTGAATAAAATTTATTTTCAAATGCAGTTCCCTAGAAAGATAAAAGTTTACAACGAATTAGTAGTTAAAAATTGACATTTTTCAAAATTAATGTGGTAATTGTATAATTTATTCTTCCTATATGTGCAAAATATCAACAGTAAATTATGGGCATTTTGTTGAAGTGTGTGAATTCAAATAACTTATTTAACACTTTCCAATACTGTTATTTTAACACAGTTCCAATAACTGATAATATTAAAATGATAATGAGAAAAAAATACATGTCTGAACCATGAATCGAACCGTGGACCTCACGTTCTCCGTATGAGTGTGGAGACGTGGAAATAATTGGTAATGTTTGTATCATGTCTAGTATAGTGTAGTGGTCTGCACACTCGTACGGAGAACGAGAGGTCCACGGTTCGATTCCTGAATGAGACATTCATTTTTATTTTCAAATATCATTATAATATTCAAATAACTTGCAACATTTACAAACATAAATAAATTGTGTATAGTATCAACTCTGGAATCGCATGATATAGGCTGTATTATACATGACGTAGACTCTTGCCGTCTCAAATTCTCTCAAAAATGTTAAATTAATAATATGTAAAATTACGATTTTTCAAGTTATAATTTTGCAGACGATTTAGCTCTTCTGGCACTTTCCGAAAATGATTTGCAACGATCAATTTATAATTTACAAAAAATAGGTGCAAATTTAATATGGAAATATCAATTAACAAAACTAAAATTATGGCATTTCATGGGAAGGGCCCCATACAAAGTAAAATCTGTCTCCAGAATAAAATTTTAGAGAGATCTAATCAATTTAAATATCTTGGATATTATCTCTCTATCTGGGATGAAAAGGATATCCCTGAAAAAGTTACTAGTTATAATAAAAGTTTAGGAATTATTAATCAAGTTATGAAACCATCCCTTGTACAAAAAAACACCAGATTACGTTTATATAACACTTTGGCTAGACCAGTGTTGACCTATGGTAGTGAAGCATGGACACTAAAAAAACAACATGAAAGCAGAATAACGGCTTGTGAAATGAGATTCATGCGCAGAACAGCGGGTTACACCAGATGGGATCGGAAAAGGAACACCGATATCTTAAAAGAATTGAAGACTACGCCAATTTTGGAATATATTAAACAGTACCAACTAAATTGGAAACACCATCTTGAAAGAATGAGTTCAAATCGGATCCCCAAAGCTGTTTATAATTATATACCAAGAGGACGAAGATCTGTGGGCCGTCCTATGAAACGCTGGAGGGAAAATTTTCTATAGGATCGTAACAGGCCTTGGCCTAATACTTGGAAGGAAGAAGAAGAAGAAGAAGATAATTTAAAATGATGTGAAAGAGATCTCTTACTTTAAGACATAAAAAAATATGGGTATTTGTAAATGAAGTGGATATTGACCAAACAGACACGTAGACAAGCGAATAGATAATAGTCAACTCCATGATCCTGATATAAAACCAGATATAACATGAGGAGTTGAATGTTTCGTAGACTCCGATGGGCAGGGAATTTGGAACGTTATAAAATGGACGAGAGCAATGGAAACTTATTGTAGGAAACACAAAGTGGAAATCATTCTGTAGGAAGACCACTATGGGGTGAGATATCATTCTGAAGGAAGTGAATTACAGAGACTATTTAACTCATGCCCCAAATGGGAGTCAATGACCAATCACGTTTCAATGATTTCTGTTTTACAACCAATCAGAGTCGTGTTTCACGAAATATTTATCAGTGTTAGGATTATTATATATTAAACAAAGCTCCTCCTTTTTAATATTCTGAACAGGTCTGACCGTTATTTTGCAGTGACTGAACCTATAACAAATACGGCTACCAGATTGTATATAATAGTGCTTACATGTCAACATTTGTAGCAATTGATTATACCACCAAAAAAAGAAACCACTGTTTGCACTTTCTTAAATGTATTTTTTCCCAGGTAATAATCGAGAAAAATATAATTGTCATATTTACATCATACGACATCAAAAATGAATTAATATACAGATTGATGTTGTTTCATTTTTTCTCCACTAGAGAGCATTCTTACAATATTGCGTTCCTTTGGCAATAAATAGTATGATCTGGTTGCAGTGATAAACAAAAGAAGCAGTAGAAGCGTACCTATCGTTTCTCATTTGTTTTCAAACATCGCCGTTTACATTAAATATATAAATATTTTAAAATAACTATAGTTAAATAATGATTTGTGAGTAAACAGCTTAATTTTATTCGTTAAATAGTCCTAATAAATGCCACTCTTGATTTCCAAATTCTCTAGATAAATTCACTCCTCACTTCGTGAGTCGTGAATTTATCGATAATTTGGAAATCACTCGTGGCATTACTTATGAGAATAATTGGAAAATATTACGTATTGGGAGCTTATATCTGCGCTGCACTGGACCATAGGATTCGATAGTGTTAGTGATAAATAAAAAAATCTTTAAGTTAATAATTTTCCTCCTATGTTTTTCATTGTAGAAATTATCCAATTAGATGTAGATTACTAAATTTCTGTAAATTAGTTTTGTGGAATTTGCCTTTGGTTTTGTCATATATCTCTCCTGTTATATACAGAACCATCATTTGTAAGATATAAATTGAATCATCCGGTTTAGGAATGAAACATGTGAACATTATATTTTGTGCTGCAAAGTATCTCGAACCTTCGGTCAGCGCATGCGTCGTAAGAATATTTCCGTAGAGAATGATACATACCGTATTAGGAACGTATTAATTTGGACTCACTCTCAGAATGGATCTAGACAGTATATCAAAGATCCAGGAAAAGTGGAAACCAAAAATTACATGGCACAATACAATAATAACAGAAATTGAACAACAAGGAAAAAAAGGTGGAATGTAGCCAAGAATTTAGCAAAAACAAGGTCCAGTGGCGCGCTTTCACATTAGTACTGACAAGTGAATTGTCAACCATTGCATGAAGAAATCTACCTTGTAATTTCTTCCAGAGAATCATTGTTATGTACCAAAGACGTGTCTAAAAATTATCTGCCGTTTTAAACTGCTAGGCATTAAACTCGAGCGCCGAATCTCTCAATTATACTATAGGCGAGTAAAAGAAATCGTGAATTGGTAGATTGGATAACTGTCACTATCTACTGTCCACATCGCATCCCGCCTCCCTTCACTACGCTCTTACTCATGCTGGGAGTCCATCTGCACTTCACAGTGGGTTGCCACTGCTGGATTCTAGCTTCGGTTTCTGTGCCTTGAAGTTAAAAACGGAAGATAATTTTTATTGGACACAGCCTTAGTACATCGCAACATTTCTCTGGGAGAAATTGCAAGGTGGGTTTCGGGATGCAATGGTTGACAGTATTCTTGTAAATTGGATGAATGTAGGAATTTCATTTTTGTAGGAAGTATAATGAATCATCATATGCCAAGAATAGGGAATGGAAGAAGACCATTTACGATAACATGAAGGGAAGCGTCCAGTTATTAGACCCAATGTTGGGATGAGTTGAGTAAAGTAAATGATTGGAAAACCTTAGCTCGTGATAGGAATGTGTTTGCACTGCAAATGAATAATAATAATAATAATAATAATAATAATAATAATAATAATAATAATAATAATAATAATAATAATAATAATAATAATAATAATAATAATAATAATAATAATAATAATAATAATAATAATAATAATAATAATAATAATAATAATAATAATATAATAATAATAATAATAATAATAATAATAATAATAATAATAAGAATAATAATAATAAGAATAATAATAATAATATTTAGAAGAATAATAATAAAGTAATACAAGAATGGCGTAAACAGAAAACAATTTTTAAATGTAATCAACCAATCATATTAGGAAGAGGAAAATTGAAGATTGATTGCCTAGCATAAGCTGATGATCTAGCAATCTTAACCCGTGACGTTGTAACAGCACAAAAACAGATTGAATTATTAAATGACATTGCAGAGAAAGTTGGTTTGCAGATTTGTTTTGAAAAAACAGAATATATTTCATGCAATAAATAAGCACCAAAATACCTGGAAACCAAATATGGATAAATGAAACGAGTTTCACAATTTGAATACCTTGGTGAAATAATTCAGGAAAATGGAATTAAAACTAAAGCCAATAAAAGTAGATGCCAAAAAATGGAAACAGCATTTCGGCTTTCTCACGACACTTATAATAAAAAATGCATATCTTTACATACAAAATTACGACACTTATAACACTGTAATTAAACCAGAGTGCCTCTATGGAGCAGAAGCATTAATTTTGAACAGAAAAAAAATATCCAAAATATAGTGATTAAAGAATGAAAAATTATAAGAAAAGTAAAAAGGAAATACAAATATATACAGACATTCATAATGATATTAGAGAACGAAGGTTAAAAGTGTATGGTCATATTAAACGAATGAACTCAAATAGGCTTACAAAACAAATAATGGAATTCTACGAAAACAGAAGTAAAGCTCCAGTGGATACTATGAAGTGGATTGATGAAGTCAAAAAGGACTTAAAATTGGCAGGAATTACTAAAAAAAATATCCCAAACAGAGATATATTTAGAATTAAGGTGAATAAGTGGCAAGTTGACCAAGAGGACAAACCGAAGAAAAAAACTGGAACAACTTGGACAGATGATAGAAAAACAAGCTCATAGCAAAAGAATGAAAGAAATTTGGGCTCAAGTACTTTGCGTTGTCCTACATGGGCTCATCCGCAATAAAAAAAATAATAACTGTATCCTAGAAAATAGAGTGGTTTAATTAATTTAATATACTCAATAAATAGAGGAAAAATTAATCAATAAAAATTGTCATTAAATTTTGTATAAAGTTATACAATGATATACACAAAGTAAATAATAGTTATGCATGATTTGTTTACCCTCCAGTTCGACGCATTTAAATAAGCTGGCACGAAGAATTTAATTTCACTAATCAAAGGGTTAACCTCTCCCTTTTTAGGTACTAATTTTAGGTCTCTTATGCTACCCGGACACGACCTCTCGGTACTTTGGAATATATATTTATAGGGGAGAGTTGGGTGGTATCGGAGATGTAAGATAATTTGACCCTAACGTTTCCTGGGAATCAGAAAACAATGATGTATTGTACTTAATATGCACATCTGATCTCTTACTAAACCCTCATTATAACTTTATCTAATGTTTTAAATAAAATAGTATATAAAATTTAAATAATTTTTTTTGTGTATCTGAAAACTGGCGGGTGGCATCGGACTGTTAATATTTTGAACATAATCTTACAGTATAACTAGGCCTACGTTGCCACGAACCTCCGGGACTGATAGAGGCATCACAGGGAGCGGATTTTTAGGTTCTAAAGGTTAAGATTGTAACATAGTATAGTGATAACATTAATGTAACAAGTCTTTATATCCAATCAACTCATTTTTTGCTGTATAATTTAAAAAATCGTTTCTAAATATTTTTTTTGCACGATAGTGCGTTTTGTCGTACTTACAGCAATGGCGGCCATAATTAAAAGTTAAACTTCTTTCATTTCGGGGTTGCCAACCTAAATACTGTACTATTGCATATTACAAACCACATATAGGAAATAAAACCCAGCCCTTTATGTATACTACGTACAATGTATATTCAAAAAATATATCCAAAAGATAGTGTTAATGTAGATTATACGAAACAAACCACTGCATTTTAAATGAACCGAACTTTATTTGAAACCATATAAACCAATGACTACGTACTTGCCGCCATTTTATCACTGATTCGTGTCACGGCCAGCTGTAGTCTCAACTAATAAGCATTGTTCACGCTGTTAATGTTAGTCAGTTGTTTATGAATATCGCAAATATTTCTAATAAAGATGTTATTTTACTATTATCTACAATTTTGAAAACACCACCGCGCAAAAAAATAATGTACAACGCACGTTTGTGAAGTGTTTTACAGAAGCTCGGAAATTTCCTCGCTTCTGTAAAAACCATTTCCCAACCTCTCATCGCAATATACTATTGTGTGGGATGTAGCAATATTACAACATTTATTTTTAATTTAAACGTAAGAGGTGCAATGTAAATGTGATATTGCTAGATCCCACACCAAGTATTGAGAAATGCTTTTGTACGTTATATTATTTTAAAAATCAGCTGACTGAATACTTATTACGATCATTTTATCACTATACTATGTTGCAACCTATCTTTTAAAACCTAAAAATCCGCTCCCTGCTTATAATATTAGATAGAGCCTAGGTCTGTTTGCAGAACCTTTAACACCAAATGACATACGCGTACTAACATAATTTGAAAATTCTATTTATCAGAAAGGTATTAGTGTTTTATGTGCTTATTAAAAATACACAAAAACTTTTTTTTCGTAAGTTATAATATTAGATAGAGCCTAGGTCTGTTAGCAGAACCTTTAACACCAAATGACATACGCGTACTAACACAATTTGAAAATTCTATTTATCAGAAAGGTATTAGTGTTTTATGTGCTTATTAAAAATACACAAAAACTTTTTTTCGTAAGTTATAATATTAGATAGAGCCTAGGTCTGTTAGCAGAACCTTTAACACCAAATGACATACGCGTACTAACACAATTTGAAAATTCTATTTATCAGAAAGGTATTAGTGTTTTATGTGCTTATTAAAAATACACAAAAACTTTTTTTTCGTAAGTTATAATATTAGATAGAGCCTAGGTCTGTTAGCAAGACCTTTAACACCAAATGACATACGCGTACTAACACAATTTGAAAATTCTATTTATCAGAAAGGTATTAGTGTTTTATGTGCTTATTAAAAATACACAAAAACTTTTTTTTCGTAAGTTATAATATTAGATAGAGCCTAGGTCTGTTAGCAGAACCTTTAACACCAAATGACATACGCGTACTAACACAATTTGAAAATTCTATTTATCAGAAAGGTATTAGTGTTTTATGTGCTTATTAAAAATACACAAAAACTTTTTTTCGTAAGTTATAATATTAGATAGAGCCTAGGTCTGTTAGCAGAACCTTTAACACCAAATGACATACGCGTACTAACACAATTTGAAAATTCTATTTATCAGAAAGGTATTAGTGTTTTATGTGCTTATTAAAAATACACAAAAACTTTTTTTTCGTAAGTTATAATATTAGATAGAGCCTAGGTCTGTTAGCAGAACCTTTAACACCAAATGACATACGCGTACTAACACAATTTGAAAATTCTATTTATCAGAAAGGTATTAGTGTTTTATGTGCTTATTAAAAATACACAACAACTTTTTTTTCGTAAGTTATAATATTAGATAGAGCCTAGGTCTGTTAGCAGAACCTTTAACACCAAATGACATACGCGTACTAACACAATTTGAAAATTCTATTTATCAGAAAGGTATTAGTGTTTTATGTGCTTATTAAAAATACACAAAAACACTTTTTTCGTAAGTTCATATGTACGTTGCGAAATTGATAACTAAAATACTAACTAATTCTCTTCAAATATCGAAACAATACGTTCATGGCTACGCGTACATAAGCTCTCAAAACATCCCTTTTCCAATCATCCACATTATAATTTACTTTCCTCAAATCATATTTAATGTTATTCTCCCACTTCATTCTTGGCCTGCCTAGTGGAGGCTTTCCTCTGTTTTTCCTACAATGAGTTTTCATGCTCGTATTTCATTCTCCATTCGTGCCACATGTCTTGCCCATCCCAGTCTACGAAATTTAAGATTTAACTGTTCTTATTACATCTGGTTTTCCATAAAGATCGTGTAGCACACTGTCATATAGTCTTCTTCTTCCATACGTCCGTTCGCCTCTCTTTGTTTCAAAAATGTTTCTGACAACTTTGTTCATAAATACTCGTAATATTTATCCACCATTAAAGTTATAGTCATTGTTTCGGTATCTATTTCATATTACAGTTTGATATATTTTCAGTTTTTTACAAAAATCCCTGTATTCCGTAATACCATGGATTTCCAGAATTAAGTCTATGTTTAATTTCTTTGTAGATCTTATTCTTATTTTTTATTATTGTTCCTAGATATTTTAATTCAGCCACTTCGTCAAAATTTCCCTTATTTTTTATTAGCCGTCCATTTCCATGATATACCGTAACGTATTTGTATGTGTGAACATATGTTTAGTTTTATTTATGTTTACTTCCAGTCCCAATTTCTTAGTATTATTAAATATAATGTGCTATATAGCTCTTAATATCAACTCGCTATCACCTAATAATACATCATCAGCATATATTAACAGCTTATTGATAGCATTAAGTTGTACGACTTCTTTATTCTCTAAAGATTTGATTGCATACTTACTCACTTACTCACTGGCACTATGAAACCCGTAGGTTCATGGCCGTGCGGACATAAGCTCTTCATACATCCCTATCCTGAGCTAATGTTTTCCAATCATTCCCTATATAATCTACTTCCCTCAAATCATAGTTAATGTTATTCTCCCACCTCATTCTATTGCATACTCTAGTATAAATTGAATAGTGAATTCCAAAGTATATGAAAACTGTTTGCCTACCCGCACCCTACACTTTGAACCATTTATACACGTTCGAATTGCGTATTTGATAACAATGACATAATTTCTGATGAAATTTAGTTTATATCTGACTTGAAGAGAAGAAATTTGCGAAATTTGTAGCTTAATATCTTGTAATGCGTTCCTAATGAAAACACACAGACGTGTGAGAACATAAACTGTAAACACAAACAATAAATACAACTTCACAATCACATGAACATGAGTTACCATGGTAACGCGATTATTGCAGTTACTTTAAAAACTGAATAACAGGTGGTTACCCTGTAAAAACATGTAATAACGTGAAAAGAGCTAAAAATAGCAATCGAGTTTACATCGGCAACTTACAAAATATAAAATTATGTCAACATATTTGAGAAATTAATGCATGAACACTGATAGGCCTCGTGGCTTTGTAGTCAGCGTTCCAGATGCCTCGGGGTTTGATTCCTGAACTTGGACATCAGGTTTTTTCTCTAAAGAGTATTAAGCTCTTTCCATCAGGGTCTGTCTGTGAATATGTACTTATATATTATGAAAAAAAGTACTGAGTGCTGATTACATTCATAAGTATCAAATCAAGTGACATGAATATGTGGATCGTTTGCCCAGAACCAGAATTCCTAAGACAATTTTATAAAGCACTTATTAAATAGTAAGAGATCTTCGGGACGGCCTAGGTAGAGATTGTTGGAAAAAAATTGTAGATCGTAACAGTACTTTCAGAACTACGACACGAAAAGAAGAAGAAGAAGAAGAAGAAGAAGAAGAAGAACATGATGATGATGATGATATCAAGAAAAAGTTCAAAAATGGAAAAGTAAAAGAAAAAAAAACTAAATAAAATCAGAGATAAATGTAAACTGACTCCAGTGCAGTTGGTTGCACCGGAAGGAGTTGTGAGCAGGTTGTCATCCATACATGACTGATATATTTTCGTCACAACATTTTGATAAATTAAAACATCTTGGAACGATAATAACAAGCAGAAATAATTTATACTACGGAAATGAATACTATACACCTTGCTTGATGGAAGCTGTTGTCATCCCAAATTCTCTCAAAACATATCATAGTAATAAGGTATCAACCGACGATTCTTCAACTTAAATAGGTGCGTAACGGGTCTCTAATTTTAAGACAGATGAAACAATTGTGTTTGAGAATAAAGAGCTTAGGAAGGTGTTTAAAGCAAAGAGAGATTTACAAACAAGTGAATGGAAGAAAGTATGGCCTACCTAACAGTGAATTTCATGATATTGAACCGAAAGTGTGTTTTTCGGCTCATTATTGTAGCGTCGTTCTCCTCCCTAGACTGGAATATTTATGAACTATGCCAATATCCCTTTCTCCTTGTATTTACCCCCTCTCTCTACTCTTTACCCTTCCCGCTGCGCTATGTCTACGGCGCATCTCCCCTCTACCTCGGAACCTTCATATACGTGGTGCACTGGCAGAACGTTATCATTCAATCATTCAAGCATTCATCGTTCAGTTGTTCAAGCAGATTCAAGGTTTGAATCAGCATCCAGTCCGCGATGCGATTGGAGCTCTAATGGACAAGCTCGTCTGAAGCCGAGAAGCGGCGTGGTTTAGTTGGTCCGGCAGACCAGGGAAGAAGCCGCCCCTGGTTCGGACGCTAGCATGAGTGTGGCGTGAGGTATGGTGTGGTTTTTTCTATTGTAAGAGTATCGTTATTTATTTATTTATATTTTTGTTTATTGAATGATCGAAATGTCTTTGTTAATTTGTTTTTACTTCAGACAACTTGTTTCTATTAAATGCCATCTTTTATACAATTTATCTGCTACTTCATTGATGTGCACGTAGTTGTTTACAATCCTATACGGAAATTCACTCACGTAGGAAATTATTTCCAGCTCCCTTGCTATTTTGCTGTTTAGCTTTCTTGAATGACAATTATTGTCATTTTCACTCACTCTGTGTATTTGAGAATCATTATTTATTTATGTCAATATATCTGAGAGAGAAAGATGAATCGATTGCTGCCTTCTATGGGCCCAAGGCAAGCAACTTTGTGATTGATAACCTTGCAGGAAAGCAGATCCACGTTAATAGAGGCAGCAGCAACAAAACCCGATCCCGGATATATGGTGGTTGCCGTGGTTAAATTTGTAGTAATTATATATTTCCCCGACCGCACAAATGGTAGCAGTCTGCGTGGTTATAAAAACGCCACAAATGGTAGCAGTCTGCGTGGTTATTTAAAACGCCACAAATGTTGCGCAGAAGCGTGGTTTATTAGAGTGGTTAAACTAGTTCCCTCACCGCGCACGCCACAATATTGATAGAAAACCAGATGTAATAAGTATAGTTACATGTTATAGACTCTGACGGGTAGGACGTGTGGCACGTTTCAGAAGTAAAAGAGGGGCACGTAAACCGAAAAAAAACAGACACGTATAGCAAGAGAGAGTTTTTTATAAGAGCATTATGACATTCTTAAGTGTAACATATTCCAATGCATCAACAGCTCAAAACGGTTCAATGGAGTCAACCTAAGGATGTAATAAACATGGTGTAGAAGTACATTATCCATGTAGGAATATCCCAAGTAGATGTGGATGGGCTAATTTTTTGTAAGTTGTGACACTTGCAATAGGTCCACCGCTGTGGTCTCGAGGTAGCGTGTGCCTTGGCACGCGGCGGTCCCGGGTTCGATCCCCGGTCGAGACATTTCCTGGATGAGGTTTTTTCGGGGGTTTTCTTCGCCTCTAAGGTAAATGTCAGGAAACTTTAAGGCCCATACGGTTCCCGAACATCATCTGGCCATCATTATCATCTATAACATATTAGCCTAATTAGTATAAATTTGGTTTAAGACCTCTTCTGGCGCATCATTACCATCATCACCACCTCTCATATCATCGGGGCAGCGTAACCCCGCTTCCACGCGCCCCAACCTCAGAAGTGGGTTAAAAGTACTCCATGCTACGAGAGAACAACATAGCCTAAATGTCGAAATGACAACCTGGGGCATTTGGAAAAAAAAATTGCAATAGACTTGGACATATGTATACTTTCATAAACTTCAAGTAAGCCAAATGCGCTTCTTACGATCATTGTTAGAAGTTAATAGACTGGATCACCAAAGGAACACTACTATCAGAGGAAAGCTTGGAGTAGCAAGTTTAAATGAAGATATCCAAAGATACCAACAAGAATGGAAAAATCATCTGAGAAGAATGGCAAGAAATAGACTTCCAAAATTGGCATTCCAATATACCCCAACTGGACATAGGGACCAAGGAAGACCAAAACATCGGTGGAAAGATCAAGACCATCTTCGCTAGGTCTACCTACAGGCCACATGGCCTAAAACGAATTTGTTCATGATGATGATGATATATATTCCTTTTTTATTTTCATATCACATTTGGCTTCATTGCCAAATGTCAAAAATATATTTATAATATCTATATATACAAGCGTTACTGCTATAAAGTAAATATTCTCTTTAAAAAAAAAATTGCTTAACTGTTATGTTAGCCGCGAGAGGTCAGTTGGAACAAATTTCCGCTACCTCTTGTGTGAATTGAGAATACTACATGTATAAGAAAATTGTATGTTTGTCTTGGAATTCTTGGGTAGCTCAGTTGGTTAGAGCGCTAAAGGTACAGACTTTAGAGACTGGAGTTCAAATCCCGACTCAAGCATTCTTTTTTCTTTTCATATCATATTTGCCTTCATTGCCAAATGTCAAAAAAAAAAAAAAAATATATATATATATATATACCTCCTGTAATTCCCGGAGACATCGCCTTTAGGGCACAAATTGAATAGTCAGATTTAAGAATGGAATGAAGGAGGAAACTTGAAAACTACTTTCTGTACTCTACAGTACATCTGAGCTTCGCTGTACACACGAGTGGAAAAAATAAACAGTAATCCGTCTCTAGAGAAAGAAAGATGGCCTTGAATTCAGCATACTCTTTTGGATTTGTGTTGTCTTGGCTAAAAAGTTAGAAGTGAGTTAGATAAGAATGTATGGTTTTCATTGTTATAGAAAGTATCAAGAATGATACTGCGGGAAAAATGGTAAACGTTCCAGTAGGTACTGTACTGCACAATTTAAAATTTGTTCCTTAGACATCTTTACAGTAGAAATACGTTTTCCTGCATTCAAAATGATTCTTATTGACAAAAGTCAACATTTAACTGAGGGGAATTTACTGATGTTGTGTGTAGATAATTATGGAAGAGAATGAACTTTTAATTGAATTCGAAAAACTTCTTCTTCTTCTTCTTCTTCCTTTCAAGCAATAGACCTACTGGTCTGTTACGGTCTCAATCCAACGTTTAAAAGTCAGCCCAAATATCTCTTTTCTGGTGGCTGGTAATTTAAGATTTGACGTGGTATTCTTGTTCTGCTCATTCTTCTTACGGGAGATTTCCTGTTGTTTATGTATTTTTGTACTTATTTCATGACTGATTCTGTTTGTAATTCTTTGAGAATCTCAGAATTCACTTTATGGTCTGTTCTTGAGTAACTTGCAGTACGTCTCATAAATTTCATTTCTGCCGCAGTTAGTCTTTGTTCATCTACACTGCGAATTGTCCAGGTCTCACTGCCGTAACATAATACGGGTCAAACCAGTGTTTTATAAATTCTAGTTAGTGTGTGTTGCTGTACTGTGTTTGGCTTGAAATTTTTATTTATATTTCCTGTTACTCTGTTAAATGTTATAATTGTGACTAAAATCTTCAAAAACTTAAAAATAGATCAATTTGTTTTGGTATATTAATTAGAGCAGGTGCGTTTATAATGTAGTTGTCTACCTACATTTCTTAAATATACTTTTTTTGTTGAGTATTTCAGAGAACAGTTGGTTAATTTCAGTTAAATAAATATACGTTTGAAATCTTGGTCATAGTGCCTGAAATACCTAGTTTTACCGAATAGTGTCAAATTTATTAAATCTTGACGTTATTGGGCACATGTAACTGCAATTTGCTTCTAATTCTTATACTCCATGCAATTAGGCCACTTGACCTGTTTTAATATCAAGTGGGATTTAATGAATGGGCGTCCACCACTTCAACCTCCAATTGGTTTGTACTTTAATAACAGCAGGGGGATTCTATCTGTAGGCATTCTTTTAACTTATTCATACTAGTTGTTTCTCATATTGTCAATTCTGTTTGTTAAATTAATAATATGTAAGTCTTTTCCAATATCACTTCTTTTTCTATCCAAATTTGTCACACATGCTACTGAACGTAAGAACTTCATTTCTGCAGTTTTTATTTTTCTTCTATCTGAACGGTTAAGAGTCCAATTTTCACTTCCATATGTTAAGACAGACAATGTCATAATTTTGTAATTAGTGCCTAAAATCCATAGACTAAGTATTCGGTTGACTTTCATTTCTAATCCTCAAATTTTATTTAATTATAAAGTAAATATTTACTTGCCAACCAATTATAACATAATATAAAACAACTATGTCCTTATTGTCCACCGCTGTGGTCTCGAGGTAGCGTGCTGTCTTGTCTCACATCGGGTCCGGGTTCGATTCCCGGTCGAGGCAGTGTTTCTGGGTGAGGTTTTTATCGGGGTTTTTCCCCACTTGTAAGACAAATGTCAGGAAACCTTTAAGGCCCAAACGGTCCCCGAAATCATATGGCCATCATCACCCTTCACCGGTGTGGAAAGCAACGGGAAGCTACCACACCTACAATTCCCTAGTAAAGCTTCAAGCATAGCATGAAAATTCTATGATTACAGTGAAGGACCTGCCTTGGGGCAGAATTACTATAGATAGATGTCTTTATTATTAAATGTATAAAATGTTTGTTTTATCTTCACCAGTTTTCAGCCATAGGCCTATATGACATTAGTATTATCTGTGGTTATGTGTTTCTTTAATAATTTTACAAAGAAATATCAGAACAGCTGGATGAACGATTTAAAATTATGTCTCTTTTCCTTTCCTTCTCTCTTTCCCATTTTTATTTATCTTTCCAGATCTCTAATGAGCTTCTACTGTGCTTCAACATCTACATTCTAATTATACACACTAAATTCCATTTATCTTTTAAATGCAAATAACTTACCTTGTATTTTAGCGAAAGTTTCAAATTCACTGTCCCATTTAGTGCTTCACTTATTCATTACGTTGAAAAACAAAATATTTTGTTCTTGTTTATGTCAATTCCTATTTTTCTGAAATAAAAAGAACGAGAAATTGTAATTATTTTCATAGCAAAAAAAGTTTGGAATATTCATGCCGTAACCACGTTACCGTGATGCTATTGTTGAACCGCGAATTTCAAATGACGTGGCTTATTTTATTGAGTGATATTTGGCATTATTATTTTTCAAAACAATTAATAAGTGTTGTATATATAGTGCAAAGGTGCATAATAATCTTGGTAGCAAGAGAATTATTTATTTATTCTGAACTATACAAAGCAATTTATTAAGAATGTTACTGTTTACGTGAAATCAGACAAAAATGTTTGTCATTTCATATCAGAGGAATCTGTAGACTAGTTATGGAGAAGGGATATAATACAACCTACTCGGAGATCAGTGCCCCTAGCTTTAAAGATACTGAATGAGTATTTCATCTTTAGGATTTGCTAGATTAGCTTTTTTATCTATTATTCCAATCTTTTTAATGTAGGGTACCCATTGTCTCGGACTAAAGCTATATCATTTTCTGTTGCCAAATTTCTTCGATTTAATTAATTTATACGTTTTCCATCATCATCATCTTCAAGGTATGGGCCTGATGGCCCGTTCCGCTCCCCGGTGCACTATATGCTGCAGGTACAGGTTCGTCTTTCCAACGACATTTTGGTCTTCCTACATTTCTTCGGCCTAGAGATTTGTAATGAAGCACCTGTTTTGATAAACGATTATTTGGCATTCTTTGTATACGTTCAAACCAATTACATTTATTTCTGCGTATTCTCTCGTTTATATTATATATTTGTAATTCGTATCTGATATCTTGACTTCTCTTTTGATTTCTTAGAGATACAACTGCAACTGATCTGAGAAATCTCATTCTATTGTCTGAATTTTATGTTTATCAGAGACCATTAAAGGTCAAGTCTCAGACCCGTATGTTAACTTTGGAACGGCTACCGTTTTGTAAAATTTTATTTGAGTTTCTCTTATGGTCTTATTTCTCAAATATCTCCTTATTGAACCACATATCTGTTAAAATTTCCCTAATTTCTTCTCCATGTCCAAATTTTGCAGGTACGATATCATGCATCCCAAATAATTGAAACAAGTTACTTGTTCAATTATGTTTGCTGCAATTACAATTTTTGACCGTTTATGATGAGTTCCAATAAATGGTTTTGTTTTCTCTGTTGATATCATTAAATTATAATATTTTATTAGTTTCCATAATTTATGAACTGATTTCTGTAGTTGATTTTCTGAGGAAGCTACAATGATCTGGTCATCTGCGAATAAAAGACAGTTCATTTCCGTACCGTTTATCATAAAATGTTCATGTAAAAAGTTTGCATGTACTAATGATATCAACTAAATATATATTAAAAAGTATTGGCGAAAGAGGGCAACCTTGTCGAAGCAAGTTTCTCCAGGACCATTTCCTTTATCTATATGATACGTTTTCCATTGAAACTGAATTTATTTTAGCTATATATCCGATATTTTGTACGATTCATAGTTTAAAATTGGGTTATGTTCGTGTTTAGAAAACTAGAATGAAGTTTGTTAAATTCAGTGAAATATATACTCGTATGTTTGAAATCATGGTCATAGGTGCTTGAAGCAAATAGTTTTACTGAATAGTGTCAAATTTATTAAATTTTGACGTTATTTTGGGCACATTTAACCCCAAGTTTCATCTTCTCCTTTTTCTTCAAATTCATGAAATTAGACATTTTGACCTGTTTTCACATCATGTGGATTTAAAGAACCTTCCCATCTAGTAAATGGTCGTCCAACACTTCTATGTCTAATTGATCTGAACTTTAATAACATCTGGGGGATTCTATCTGTAGGCATTCTTTTAACATGTTCATACCAGTTGTTTTTCAAATTGTGAATTCTATTTGTTAAGTTAAAAATATGTAAGTCTTTGCAATATCTTCATTTCTTTTTCTGTCCAAAATTGTCACACAAGCTACTGAATGTAAGAACTTCATTTCTGCAGTTTATATTTTTCTTCTATCTGAACGGTTAAGAGTTCAATTTTCACTTCCATATGTTAAGACAGGCACTGCCATAATTTTGTAATTAGCGCCTAAAATCCAATGGCTATGTATTCGGTTGACCACCATTTCTAATGTTCAAATTTAATTTAATTATATAGTAAATATTTACTTGCCATCCAACTATATCATAATATAGAATGTCTTTGTATTTATTGTTAGCTATATATTTGTTTTTATTTTCACAAGTTTTCAGCCATAAGTATTATCAGTGGATATGTGTTTTTTTAATAATTTTAGAAAGAAATAACACAACAGTTGGATGAACCATTTAAAATTATATCTCTTTTCCTTTCCTTCTCTCTTTCCCATTTTTATTTATCTTTCCAGATCTCTAATGAACTTCTACTGTGCTTCAACATCTACATTCTAATTCTATCCACTAAATTCCATTTATCTTTTAAATGCAAATAACGTACCTTGTATTTTAGCGAAATTTTCAAATTCACAGCCCCATTTAATGCTTTCACTTATTCATTACGATCAAAAACAAAATATTTTGTTCTTGTTTATGCCAATCCCTATTTTTCTGAAATAAAAAGAACGTGAAATTGCAATTATTTTCTTAGCAAAATAAATATTGAAATATTCATGCCGTAACCACGTTACAGTGATGCTATTGTTGAACCGCGTATTTCAAATGACGTAGCTTATTTTATTGAGTGATATTTCGCATTATTATTTTTCAAAACTAGTAATAAGAGTTGTATATATAGTGCGACAAGTCTATAATGATCTGTTTATGAATTTTTCAAAGCAATTGATTAAGTATTTTACTATTTACGTGAAATAAGACAAAAATGTTAGTCAGTTGTGCCAATTTATATCAAAGGAATCTTAAAAAACGGGTTATGGAGGAGGAATATAATATAACCTACTCGGAGATCAGTGCCCCTAGCTTTAAATGAGTATTTAATCTTAAGATTTGTTGGATTAGCTTTTTTTTGTCTATTAACCCAACCAATTTGAGGAAGGGTACCCACGGTCTCGGAAAAAAACTATATAATTTTCAGTTGCCAAATTTCTTGCATTTAATTAATTAATATCATTTTCAGTTGCCAAGTTTATTGGATTTGATTAATTTATATTTTTCCCATTGAAACTGAAATTATTTTTTCTACATATCCGATATTTTGTACGATCCATAATTTAAAATTAGGGTCGTGTTTAGAAAACTAGATTGAAGACCACAGGCTCGGTTTAACAAACATCATAACATGAGCCGTCTTGAAAATAGTTAATAATTGAATGTGTATGTCAAACAATAGAAATGGAAATCGTTCAGTTTGCTTTTCGTATTTAATGCAGGGAACAAATTGTTCAAAGTAATCTGTCTGTCCAAATTATTAGCAGAGATCTTCCTCTATTTCTCATCCTTAATGTAGTACTGTATCCTATAACATACTTATTCAATATTATTAATAAATAGTGGGAAAATGAATCAGTAAAATTATTTACATCTGTAAAAAATTATTGTACAACATCATCATCATCATCATCATCATAGTACATTCACGAATTTAGGCCATTTGTTGACCTGTTTCGGCCTCAAGAGAAACACCATCCAGAAGTCTTTTGAGTGGACGTCCTGGTCTTCTTCTTCCTGCAGGTTGATATCTTAACATTAGTTTGGGTATTCTGTGATCTTCCATTCTATGAACATGTTGTATCCATTTTGACTTATAATCAGAAATTTTGTTTTCTAAAGATTCCATGTGTAATTCTTCTAAGATGTCTTAATTTTTTTTGTGATCTAGTAGTGTGTATCCTGCAGTCCTCCGAAGATATCTCATTTCAGCAGATCTAAGTCTCTGTATATCCTTCTGTTTCAACGTCCATACTTCGCTACCATACAAAAGAGTTGGAAGAGCCAGTGTTTTATACACTTTCAGTCTTGAATGCTTTTGGACTAACTGTGGCTTGAAGATAGAATTTATTAACCCTAAAATTCTTAAAAATTTAGATATTTTTGCATTTACATCCTTTTCTTCTTCATATGAGATATTGCATCCTAGATATGTAAAATTATTCACCTGCTCCAAAATTTTATTGTCCAGTACAATTTTACTTCTGACAGGATCTACACCTTGAAATGCCATAATTTTTGTTTTTTCTGTAGATATCTTTAATCCATATTCTTCTGTAATTTTGTTAAGTTCATACAGACCTTTCTGTAGATTATCTTCGGAATTTGCTATTATTATTTGGTCATCTGCAAACAATAGGGTATTTAATTTTATATTTTCTGATATTCTTATTCCAAATTTATTTGTTTTGTTCCAGCAACATATTACTTCATTGATATAAATTGCAAAGAGTGTTGGGGATAGGGGGCAGCCTTGTCTCACACCACGATTTATAATTCCTTCTTCAGAAAATCTGTTATATAATTTAATCTTTATGGTGTTGTCTTTGTAAATATTTTGTATGTTCTGCCGAAGTAAATTTGGTATATTTCTGTCTTCCAATATATTTAAGAGTTTTGATCTCTTGACTGTGTCGAATGCTTTTTCAAAATCTATGAAAGCAAAATGTGTTTCTAATATACACAAAATAAATTATGGTTATGCAATGCTTTCTTTTGACTCCAGTAAGAAGCATTTAAATAAGCTGGTATGAGAAATTTAATTTCACCAATTAAGGGGTTAACGTCTCCCTTTTTAGTTACAACTTTTAGGTCTCGTATGCTACCAGGACCTATAGTGACACGACCTGTCGGTAGAGCATGTATAAACTTTGGAACATACACATACTCTTCAAGGACACGGAGGGCATCGGCAAATGAGGGATCAGTTCAATCCAGGCCACTTCCGAAAACAAGACACGCCTTTCAATCATACATTTATGCTGAACAAGGCGAATTTGACAATGAATTATGAATTAGCATTCGGTACTAATTGGGCTTTAAAGTTTACCGATATTTGACTCACAGATGAAAAAAAAATCTCCCGATTGTGGTTGGAATCCGGGAGAATTGCACGTAAAATTTGAAATAACACATGAAAATAAAAACTTCTTCTCTGCTTCCCAAATAAGTATATGGACTATTGCATTGAGTTTCATGTGCTTACATCCTAAAATATTGTGTAATATGATCAAAACCACATGTAACAAAGAATTTGTTATTTATTTTAATTAAAAATTCTACACCACGCAGAGGCGTTTTTACCTATGTTACTTTTATTTTGTAATTAGTGACCAAAGGGTATTCAATCATAAAACTCAAGACATGCATTTTGCAACTCCTCGTATATACACTACATTCACAATTACTTATTGAAAACTTCACGGAGATTATTATTTTACTCTCACTCTGTAAAACATGATGGTTACGTCATACACCGATATAAAACCGTACATTTTAAGTAAAATTGTCGAAGATAGAAATTCAATATTTAGTATTACTTTGTGTTTAGTTATTAAAGTATTCTCGGATGAGATGTCAAACAGAATTCATCATATCATGTCCTGTAATAAACACTACCGATACTTGAAATTACCGCCAGACCATGGAACAGTTAGAGTTAGTGATGACGGGGGAAAATTGTTCCTAAAACATGTTTCAACGTAAACTATATCAGTCAAGCAAGCGGAGCTTTAGTGTATTTCCAACTACTTACAATCTAATATATAATACATAATAGTTTAAAAAAATTAAAACAACACGCTTTATTAGAACTAAAAAATGAAAAATAATTTTAATTTCAAACACGCTTGGGATAAAATTAAAGTGGTCAACAAAAAAATCATCTCTAACACATATAGAATAAAACTAGAGTTATCAACAAAAAGAAAATCATTTTACCATCAAAAGCGTAGGGTGCTCTATGTCAATTAATATATTTGATAATAAACATATATTGGTAAAAGTAAAGTCTCTAAGAATAAAATGTAAAATCATAAAAAGCACCCCATGCTTTTGATGGTAAAATGATTTTCTTTCTGTTGATAATTCTAATTTTATTCTATATGTGTTGGAGATGATTTTATTTTTGACCACTTTAATTTTATTCCAAGCGTGTTGGAAATTAAAATTATTTTTTATTTTTTAGTTCAGTTTTGTAATAAAGCGTGTTTTAGTTTTTCAAGACTATTATTTATTATTTGTATTTTATCTTGAAACAGTAATATTCTCAATAATCCATAAGCTAGTTCATTGTGAACATACTTACGAATGTCGTTTTATATCAGTTATTGAATAGGTTATTTGTACAGTTCTGTTCATGTCAATATTCATTTATTAAAATAATAATAGAATTTGACATAATATAAAATAAAATAATGTATTGTTATTGATTTCGTGCATCTCAATGATGGATAAATCATATTTCAAGAGAAAAATTATACGCTCAGACCTGGACTTGAACCCGGGACCCATGGTTCTCTAGACCAAGTGCTCTACCAACTGAGCTACCTGAGCAAGTACCGATCTAAACGCAAATCTTTCTCTATATACATTGTAATTCCCATCCACCAAATGCTATGAAGCCATGCTTCTATTTTGCAAATGGCGGCTCCTTTATTAAGAAGACATATTTGGGAATTATACATTACAGCCAGTACGGCTTTTTTCATGTTATTGTTATTGATTTCGTGCATCTCAATGATGGATAAATCATAGTATAATTCCCAAATATGTCTTCTTAATAAAGGAGCCGCCATTTGCAAAATAGAAGCATGGCTTCATAGCATTTGGTGGATGGGAATTACAATGTATATAGAGAAAGATTTGCGTTTAGATCGGTACTTGCTCAGGTAGCTCAGTTGGTAGAGCACTTGGTCTAGAGAACCAAGGGTCCCGGGTTCAAGTCCCGGTCTGAGCGTATAATTTTTCTCTTCAAATATGAAAATCATGTATGTTTCATTTCAAGTATTGGAAATCTTTTACGAATTCGTTTCAAAATTCAAAACTACGTTCAATCTGAAACATCTAAACTTAACCTTAATTTCAATCCTTGTAATATAAATGACATTTAGGAAGCATTAACATTGCGCTATGGACGACTGTATTAAAGTAGCAGATGCATTGTGTGAACTTTTCCTACTCGTTGTTTCCATTTCCCTCAAGACTTGACCATCTTGATAAGGCGTTACATTGCACGTTAATCAGCTGGAGTGGAAGGAAATGTTTGTTTTTACGCGAGATGAGATAGTCAAGGACGGAGGAAGTAGAGTTACTGGTAAAGGTTATCCTCCTTTTGGGGAAATCATACTTGCCACATAATTTAATGTTGGTTGATTACATGCATATTTAACTCATGTCGCAAATTGTAGTCAATGACCAATCACGTTTCAATGAATTCTGTTTTACGCCAATGACAGTCGTGTTTCACCTCGCTCTTTATCGATTTCTCTTTATCAGCTCCTGCTTTTGTGATAAAGAAAGCTCCTCCTTTTTTAATATTCTGAACAGGTTAGACCATCATTTTTCTCCAACAAATGCATTGAATATAGCAAATAATGAATAGATTCAGTGATTTTACTGAGTTGCTTATTCAAAATATTAACAAATGATTAACCTATAATGTTGATTATAATAGTTTGACGTCTTTCATTATTTCTCCACTAGAGTGCATTCTTACAATATTGCGATACTATTTGGCAATACATAATATGATCGAGTTGCAGTGAATATACATAACCTCACATTTCTAATTTGTTTTCAAACATCGCCGTTTACATTAATTATATAAATATTTTAAAACACCGGTAACTGTATTCAAACAATTATTTTTTAGTAAAGAGCTTAATTTTATTCGTTAAATAGTCCTAACAAATGCCATTCTTGATTTCCAAATTCTCTACATAAATTCACTCCTCACTTCGTGAGTAGTGAATTTATCGATAATTTAGAAATCAGTCGTGGCATTACTTATGAATAATAATATATTACGATGCGAGGTTGAGAAGTTGTTTTTAGAGAATCGAGGAAAATGTTTAAAAACAGAGCGATAGCGAGATTTTTAAATTTCCGAGATTCTGTGAAACACTTCACAAACGTGGCTTGTACACTATTTTTTGCACGGTGGTGTTATCAAAATAATAAATAATAGTAAAATAATATGTTTGTTGGAAATATTTGCGTTCATTATAAACAACTGACTAACGCTAACACTGTGGGCAATGTGTATTAGTTAAAATTACAGTAGGCCTTGGCACGAATTAGTTATAAAATGGCGGCAAGTACGTATTTATTGTTTTATATTTTTTCAAATAACGTTCAGTTCATTTAAAATGCAGTTATTTGTTTCGTATAATGTATAGTAACACTGACTTTTGGATATTTTTTGTATATACATTGTATGTAGCCTGTACATAAAGGGCTGTGGTTTTAGGCCTACTTCCCACACGCGTGTTTGTAATATGCAATATTACAGTATAGTTATTTTTATTATAGTATAGTTGTTTAGGTTGGCAACCTCGAAATGTTGGAAGTTGAACTTTTAATCATGGTCGTCATTGCTGTAAGTAGGACGACAAAACGCACTATAGCGCAAAAACTGTCAGTTTTCAATCTGGATACAGGTGTAGGAGCCCAATATAAAAATATGTTACTTTTTAAAAAATCTTTTAAAATAATGTATTAAAGTTACACTGATGTAAATTACATGTAATTAACATAACGTTATATATAAACTAACTAAGGCCAAACTCACTGGCACTAACGCATATGAAGCTTCATGACCGCACGGACATAACCTCTCTATACAACCCTATTCAGGACTAATGTTTTCCAATTATTCGCTGTATAATTCATCAACCGTTACACCAGCCAAATGAGGTAAATTTGGAGCAATTGGGTAGTATTAAACGGGAAACCACGAGATTACTAAAGAGTAAAAAGAGAGAATATTTGAGAGAGAAGATAAATGATCGTGAAATGAGTGCCAAAAATATGAGCATTAGAGAATTATATCAGGGAATTAGGATAGAGAATAAAGGGTTTCAGGCTAGAACAAACATAATTAGGAATGAAAATGGGGATATGATTGCAGATTCCAGGAGTATATTAAGTAGATGGAAAAGTTACTTTAATCAATTATTGAATGTACATACAGAAAAGGATATTTAAGAGGATAATTTTCAGACAGCAGAAATGTTAATCGTAGAATCAAGTGCATTAGAGGTTGAAATGGTGATAGAAAAATTGAAGCTGTATAAAGCATCAGGTTCAGATGAGATCCCAGCAGAACTGATAAAATCAGGGGGAGAGAAAATTGATGGACAAGATACGCCAGTTGCTTAATATGATTTTGGATAAAGAAGCTCTTCCAGATGAATGGAAATAATCAAATATCATACCAATTTATAACAACGGAGATAAAACTGATTGCAACAACTGTAGGGGCATCTCATTACTTTCAATTTCATACAAAATTCTAACAAATATATTAGTAAGCAGACTTACTCCTTATATTGATGAGATTCTAGGAGATCATCAATGTGGATTTAGAAGAAAAAGGTCTACAACGGATCAGATTTTCAGCTTAAGACAGATTTTAGAAAAGAAATGGGAATATAATGGTACTGTACACCAGCTAAACGTAGACATCCAAAAGGCATACGTTTCAATTAAGAGGGAGAAGTTATATAGTATCCTGCTGGAGTTTGGAATTCCTAAAAAGTTAGTTAGACTTATACGAATGTGTCTAATTGGCACGAAGAGTAGGGTGCGTGTAGGCAAACAGTTTTCGGACACTTTTGAGATCCAGAATGGGTTGAAGCAAGGAGATGCACTATCTCCTCTACTATTTAATTTTGTATTAGAGCATGCCATTAAATCTTTAGAGAATGAGGAAGGCTTACAACTTAGTGGTATTAATAAGCTGTTAATTTATGCTGATGATGTAGTACTATTGGCCGATTTCGAGGAGATACTAAAGGACAACACGAACACACTATTGCGTAACATTACGAAATTAGGACTGGAAGTAAATATCAATAAAAACTGAATATATGATCACACGTAGAAATACGTTATATAATGGAAATGGACAGCTAATGCAAATGAGGGAAATTTTGAGAAAGTAGCTTAATTGAAATAGCTAGGAACAATAATCAGAAATAGGAATGCGATGCACAAAGCAATTAAACATAGGCTCAATTATGGAAATGCGTGCTATTATGCATTTCAGAGACTGTTGATGTCCCAAATCCTTTCGAAAAACGTTAAACTGAAAATATATAAAACTATTATTCTAGTAGTTATATTATATGGGTGCGAAACATGGACTCTTACTTTAAGGGAGGAAAGGAGATTACAAGTATTCGAGAATAAAGTACTTAGGAACAATTTTGGACCACAGTGAGATGAGCAGACAGGTGAATGGAGAAGACTACATAACAATGAACTACATGGTCTTTATAGGATGCCAGATGTAATAAGAAGAGTTAAGTCTCGTAGACAGCGATAGGCAGGACATGTTAAACGTATGGGGAGTGAAATACTTGCATGGAAGCTTCTTCTAGGAAAGCCAGTGGGAAAGCGCCCAGTTGTTAGTCCAAGAATGAGGTGGCAGAATAACATTAACTATGATTTGAAAGAAGTAGATTATACAGGGAATGATTGGAAATTATTAGCTCAGGATAGGGATGTATGGAGAGATTATGTCCTCGTGGCCATGAACAAATGGGTTCGATAGTGCCAGTGAGTTAGTTAGAGTTAGTTATAATTCATCATCCTCATATCTTGGTTTATGTTATTCTCCCATATTATTGCTTAGTCCATCTACTGGGTCCTTTTCCTCTGGTTTTCCTAGAAGACGTTTCCATGAACCTCTTACGTTCCCAGTTCGTGCCATATATTCTGCTCACAGCAGTCAACGAGACTGAAATGTACATATTACATGTGGTTTCTCATGAGTATTATGTAGTTCACAATTAAATACTTTGCTCCATTCACTTGTCTATTGGTCTTAATTACTTACTCACTGACACTATCGAACTGGTAGGTTCATGGCCGCGCGGACATAAGCTCTCCATACATCCCTATCCTGAGCTAATGCTTTCCAATCATTTCCTGTATAATCTATTTACCTCAAATCATAGTTAATGTTATTCTCCTACATCATTCTTGGTCTACCAACTGGGCGTTTTCCCTTGGCTTTCCTACAAGAAGCTTCCATGCAAGTCTTTCATTCCCCATACGTGCAACATGTCCTGCCCATCACAGTCTACGAGACTTAACTGTTCTTATTATATCTGGCTTCCAATAAAGACCACGTAGCTCATTGTTATGTAGTCTTCTCTATTCACCTGTCTGTTCATCACTCTTTGGTCCAAACATTTTACTAAGTCTTGTCTATTGGTCTCTCATAAAAATATACTGTAATATATTTCGGAACAAAATGTTGTAATCTTATCATTTCAGGGTATCAGCCAGAACCAAATTTAACATCCATCCATCCATAGTAATTCTGCCCGAAGGCAGGTCCTTCACTGCAATCATAGCATTTTCATGCTATGCTTGCAGCTTTACTAGGGAATTGTAGGTGTAGTAGCTTCTCATTGCTTTCCACACCGATGAAGGATGATAATGAATGATGATGATGGTAATGTTAAGGATGATGATGAAGATGATGGCCATTTGATTTCGGGGACCGTTTGGGCCTTAAAGTTTTCCTCACATTTGTCTAACAGTTGAGGAAAAACCCCGATAAAAACCTCACCCAGAAAAACTGCCCCGACCGGGGCTCGAACCCGGGCCCGCTGCATGACAAGGCAGCACCCTACCTCGAGACAATAGCGGTGGACAAATTTAACATAGGGACTTGAATAATAATGTATTTTAATGTTAACTATACTGGTGACGACAATGTCTTACACGACTTTAACCCGACTAAATAATAGGACTCCTATAACGCACGCTGTGCATGATGAAAAAGTCTTAAAAATTCTCTTTATTCGTTACTAGCTAATACCAGTCGTGCGTGTTACGCCTAAATAAATCAAACGTGTTTTGTGTTTAGTTGAATAAATAAAATGAAAAATAATTATAAAGTTATATCATAATTATTTTTAGATACCCCATGCTGGTTATTTGGCGTTGCCCGGAAATCTACTTATCCCGATCTTCTTGGCATCGATGAGCTGAAAGACAAAAAATGGTTATTGTGAGTTATCCGTAAGAGACAGACATATGCTTTCGCGGAATTTTTTGTAGAATTTTTTGAGATATTCAAATCTGTGTAGATTAATTTGGTGTATTTGTTATGGTTTGAACAACGTGAGCCATTTATACATCCAAAAAGCGACTTTTTTAGTGCACCAATGCACTTTTTTTTAGCTCCGGTCCTATAGTACGTAGGGTAATATGTTATATATGTTAATTATCGCATAAAAATTCTCTAAATGATGATGGGAGCCCCATTCAAATCGGTCAAGCAGTTTTTGAGTCCATAGAAGACAGACGCAGACTCACACTCATTTTTATATATTAAGATTACAGTAAAAACATATAGCACTCTTTGTAGTTCGTCCTCTGTTTTGCTATTAAAATCTGATCATCTGCAAAGGCTACTGTTTTTATTACTATATTTCCTAAGTTAATTCCCAGTCGTCATTTGCTTCAATGATCTTATCATCTCTTCGAAATAAATGTTACAAAAGAGTGGTTGATAGTGGACAACCTTGTCTAACCCCTCCTGTTATATGTATTGGTTCCCTTTGATTTTTTTTATTTTCGTTTTCTCATACATTTTCTTAATTACTGCTATCAAGTGTAGTGGAATTCCTTTTTCACTTAATATGTTCCATAATTTTGTTCTAGACAATTTATCAAAGGCCTTCTTATAATCTATAAAGAGGATGTGCGTCTCTAAGTTGAATTCTCAAAGAGCAGACAAAAAACATAACACAGAAATAAGACAACAACTAAAAGTAGATAAATTAAACACAACAGTAGAGAAATACAGAACAAACTGGAAAGAACACTTGGCAAGGATGACTGAGAACAGAATACCAAAAGCAGCATTCAACTATTCACCACGAGGAAGAAGTTTGGGAAGACCAAGGAAAAGATGGAAAGGGCAGTAATTTGGAGCTGGAACAGGCTAGAAAATAAGCCTAAACCGTGAAGAAGAAGAAGAAGTAGAGTAAAAACATTGTGAATACTTAATAAAGATTGACAGTGTCTGTGGTCGTATAGTAACCCCATATGTGACTGACATTTCAGAAAACCGGGAATTGAGTCCCGTATATGCCATAAACATTTATTTATATGATATATACATAAGGACTTGATTAAATTAAAAGTAAGATACATACTATGTTATTTACAAATATGAATCGCACGGGCAGCAAGCCGTACGTGCTGTTGACAGTCCGTTACAATAAGTTGATGTTTAAAAACAAAAAAAGAAAACACAATAATATTACAATTAGATATCAATACAATTACATTATACATTAACTTAGTTATGTAGAATTATTAAGAATTAATGACATTGCAAGTTGCTAACATATTTATTTATTCCTGAATAAGTGTTGTTCTTATTTTCCGGGTTTTGTCCAGAAATCTACCCAAGTTTATCCAATTTTCTGGGTTTACTCGTAGCATGCCAATCTTCCACGATTTGAATTTAGAAATCTTTCCGGTAATAACTGATGCCTCCAATATTCTAAATCGTTACATTTTCCTAGTATATGTATCTCGTCTTCAAAGCTCCCGCACATTGGACATATTCGCATATCGTGATCGTCGCTAATTTTTAAAAATTTCCATGCCTCTAACCTGAACCAAGATAAATCCTAGATTGAGTATATAAGATTCTTTTCCCCAAACTTGTTTTAGGTCTCTTTGTAAAAATAGTGATCGTTTTCCCGCACATTCGGCCAAAATATTTTGTCAGTTTATATCTAAGTACCTCCTCCTAATTTTTCTCCACGCATTCTTGCGATTTTCAGTCCCTTTTTCCCATACTCAACCCATCCCAATCTTTTGGAGTTCTTTCTTAACCTCGTCTGCCCAGAATTTCCCATTTGCGTTCCTAATTTGGTGGTCGTAACAAATTGCTCTGAGCCTTGGATTAGCCGCAACCAGTACTTGAGTACTCGAATTTTGCAATTTATGTCGTCCTGAAATGACTCAAATTCATATAAAATTCCACAGTTAGAAACGGCCTTACTAAGTCCTGTAATATATTTTAGAAAATGCGTATATACCTTATTTCCGTTCTTTGAAAACCCCAAATCTCACTACCATAGTGCATTACTAGCCTCACCATCGCTCCATACATTTTTTCTAACGTACTAACTGGAATATCGACCACTCTACCCAGAATACTGAGAATACTATTAAGTTGTCCCCTCTCTTTGAATAATGCTATATCAATATGTTTCTTCCACTTTCCGTTCATTTTCAACGTCGTACCAAGATATTCAAAATGTTTCACGTTTTGAAGTGTTTGTCTGACTGTAGAGTGTTAATTCAGTATCGTGAGAACATCGGGGTTAAAAAATGACGTTTAAATTGAGGTATTGTGCTACGCTAACCATGCAACACTCTGTATTCTCTTTCATTTGCATGCGACGCAGGTAGTTCAGTTACTCTTGGCTCTTTGGAGCTCTCGTGACAGGGATTTATTTAATAAAGACATGGTATATGAAACCTAATCAATGATCTGCGCACATACGGAATGTGTCTTCAATTCTTATCAGCTAATCCGACAAGAATGGCTGCATACAGACACATTTTAAGCAGCTAGACGAGCCCTTTTTATTTCAACCCACCAGAGTCAATGATTCAGTTGTTTGATGAACTCGATAATATTCTGTGGCTGGTACAATGTCTATTTAAAACTAAAAAAAAGAAACCCTGAAAATTCGAGGAATGGTTCGAAATCAATGTTAATTTAGTATACTCGTTAAATTGTGTTTTAGAGATCTCTAGTGATCTTTCTGGTTTCGAACATATGTACGTTACGTCGTACGAATCCGAGATATAATACAAGAAAGAGACAAAATAATATTATTAAATTAGTACCCGTAAATAGTGGTCATCCTCAAATTGAATACATTTTTAAAAATATTTATTGTAGGCCTTTCGGAGTCTGGTTCGATCATCAGCAAAATGTGTTATGTTACTAACTGTTGCTTATTAATTAACATTCTGTAGAGAGGGTTCTACGTACTAGGTGCGTTCCCGTCTAATATTAAATTATTGTCAACTTATTTTAAAATCTACTCCAGTTTGATTCTACTTGCTGGATTTGTCTCTTGGTGCATTATAGCCTAGTTAGTGTTTTCTATTTTTTTTTTCAAAGAATGTTCGACTTCAATGAGGTGTTTAGAGTAATTAGATTTAACTGAGCATTTGGAATCCTTAAAATGTCATTTAAATATGATATATTTTTCTGCTGCTTCTAACTAAATATAACTTGTATAAATATCTACACGTTAATTTAATACTCATTTGTTGTTGAAACTATTTTTTCCCCCTATATCGTTATTTAGTCCACCGCTGTGGTCTCGAGGTAGCGTGCTGCCTTGTCACGCAGCGGGCCCGGGTTCGATCCCCGGTCGGAGCAGTTTTTCTGGGTGAGGTTTTTATCGGGGTTTTTCCTCACCTGTAAGACAAATGTTAGGAAAACGTTAAGGCCCAAACGGTCCCCGAAATCATATGGCCATCATCATCATCATCCTTATCATCATCATCATCATCATTATTCTTCACCGGTGTGGAAAGCAACGGGATGCTACCATACCTACAATTCCCTAGTAAAGCTGCAAGCATAGCATGAAAGTGCTATGATTGCAGTGAAGGACCTATATTTCCATCAAGTTTCTTTTTTTCCTCAGAGTTATAGCTAATTTTTGTAGGGTTTTTCTCCTATAAGTGAGCATTGTCCAGTTATTTTTATTATAATATTATTTTTCGAATTTAGTTGTGAAAAACTAAATATGTTACATTATCATCAGCTCACGTTAAAAGTAATAATTATGAGTATCGTGGTAACACAGTATACCTCTCACACTCTTAAACTGGCCGGTCTTGTACTTGTACTTCTTGTACTTGGGGAAAACAAAAGGTGAATTGGTACTACCAAAAATATCGACTCATCTGTTATTACTAAAGAAACATTTAAATGTGAATTTGTTCTTAGAAGTGATTCTAAGTTAAGCCAAACTTATAATTGGCTGAAAAGTTATCGTGTATAGCATACATCAACATTGATACAAACAGCAGAGACAGAGTTTTCTTTCAGTTCTATACTAGGGGCTGGAATGTAGAGTGACGCTATGAGACGACAGATAAACAACGGTGTCCAGCTGCGAGATAAGAGAGCGCGAAGAATACACATTAATCCATCACTCAAGTAGTTCCCAGAGGAGTTGAAGTTCGGTATTACATGGTACAGTGAATTTTAACATTTTTTAAGAAGAATCTCCCAGATCCTGGGCTTCTATGACTTAATTTTTTTAAACGTTTATATGGACAGCATACGGTAGCGGATGAGAACCCCCTATGAGGCAGTCTCGTCAAAGGGTCTAGCGTCCCTTCCCTCGCGAGCTTCAGGTCACACTGGCCCGGTGTGTAGTACCTGATCGAAGGGCCCCTTGCACAGGGTAACGTGTGAAGACCTCAAAGGACAGACATAAATGTGCGGAGGAGGCACAAATTTTCCAGGGAAAAATATGGAGACCCATTCCCGGGGTAACAAGGGAAAAGTCCTCAACGGTCCTTAGGAGCGGAAGAGGCAGCCCTCCATTTGGGGTTCATACAACTGGGGGCTATGATGTCTAGCCTTAAGATGGCAATCCCATCGTACATCTCACTCTGCGGAACGCCAGTAACGTACCCAGAGGAAATACTTTATTACCAAAAGTCTCATAGATAATGGAAACGCAGTAATGTTGGTAGACCGAAGAAGAGATGGATCCAACTTTTGAATGAGAATCTATGAGACCAGAACAAGCCACATGGGCTTAACCCGTGATTGTTGATGATGATGATATATGGACAGCACGTCCCTGTGGCAGATGTTCCATATTGCTTATTGTATCTTTGAAATGATGTGTGATGAAATGAAACATGCAGATGATATGATATTCGATAATAGTTGGAACACAGTAGTGCAGCTATATCGTGAAGCTCCGTGATTCTCGTGTATCATGGGGTCGAAATTATAATTTTTAGTTTTTTATTTTGTATAACCTGGACTTTTCGCTTTGTGATATGCAGCGAGGATACTCCAGGCCTCACAACCAAACAACGCATGGTTTAATATATTTAAACTACACACAGACACACAATATAAATTCAATCAGCTTTGTTGGTGTTTACTTGTTGAAAATCCATATATATTAATCAAATAAAAATAAAACTTAGTTTTATTTTTATTTAATTAATACGTATAAATTCATTGGGCCCCCTACAGGATGATCTGCTACCACCATGTAGAACTAGCTCAATGTTAATCACAGGGTGACCGGATCTTCCTACTTTTGTTGTCCTATATAATTTAGATACTCTTTTTCCTCTTCGTCTTTCCCTAATGCAAGCCTGAGTATTCTGTTCCACTTTTCCTAACCCGCTGTGCCTCCACGTCTTCCTTCTTTCTTATTCTATAACTTTATTATTCTATTACTCTATTAATCTAGGCCTGTACTCCCTTCTTTTTCCACCATTGTCTGTTTCAGACACCCTCACTGCACTAAATTCTCGGGTCCATCTCTACCGCGCGCGTCTTCTATTATTTTTTCCCCCTTGTCTCAGGACATAAAACATTGTGTCCTGGTTCATCCTGTCTCTGCCCCAGCTCCATTTGAGATTCTTGACTTTTATTGCCGTGCCTCCCACCACAGTTGTTCTTAATTTTTCTTGTTATTCCTTAGACCGATACCTAGTATTCTTTTTCCATATTTCTTTGACTCGCTAGTATTGCCTGAATCTGGCCACTGGTGAATACTCTTGTCTGGCTTCCGTATTATCTATCCATAGTAATTCTGCTCGAAGGCAGATCCTTCACTGCAATCATGGCATTTTCATGCTATGCTTGCAACTTTACTAGGGAATTGTAGGTGTGGTAGCTTCCCGTTGCTTTCCACACCGGTGAAGGATGATGATGATGATGGCCATATGATTTCGGGGGCCGTTTGGGCCTTAAAGTTTTCCTGACATTTGTCTTACAGGTGAGGAAAAACCCCAATAAAAATCTCACCCAGAAAAACTGCCCCGACCGGAGATCGAACCCGGGCCAGCTGCGTGACAAGGCAGTACGCTACCTCGAGACCACAGCGGTGGACATTCAGCATTATACATAATTTATTTATTTAAAGTTCGTAATTACTTAATTAGAATCTGAAATGTAATTATTTGATTACGAATTACTTTTTACGCCCCCTTCACAATCGTTCCCTCCTAATAAAACTTCAGAATAATCCTGCAATCATATCCTATATTCAAAATATTACAGGTACAAATATTATAAACTTTAGGGCACATTTTCACACATAATGATTACTTGTGTATAAAATTTAAGATTTTATACAATTACGTGCTTGTTGTATTATTAATTTTCTCCAGATCTAAATTTATTCTATGTCATTACTATTTTTTTTTAATTTTTGTATCTTGTACAGTTTATATTTTATTCATTAAGTCTAGAGTAAATAAAAATACATTGTAAATAATAATTGTATTGTTGACGAATTAGGTAATAATAATAATTTATGTTTATTGCAATTTAGATGTAAGACTGATTTTTTCGGTAGGCCACTGTATATAAATATATAATCATCAGAACCAGAAAATTATCGTGGAATTACAATACTTAATAGTTCTCTAAAAGTATTCACAAAAATATTAAGCAACAAATTAAACGCGTTAATCCATATTAAAGAACAACAACAAGGATTTCGGAAAAATAGAGCCACATTAGATGCAATTTACATAGGCAAATTGTGGAAAAATCATGGGAATTCAATAAACCAGTATTCTTATGTTTCATAGATATGAAGAAAGGTTTGATAGAGTACAGCTTGAAGATGTAGTAGATATCTTGAGAGAGAATGAAATTCCCAATGAACTGATTAGAGCAATAATATCAATTAACACACACTGAAAAACAGTAATCAAAGTAAAAGAACAGCAAACTGAAGAAATAACCCTCACAAAGGGCATCAGGCAAGGTGACTCTTTAAGTCCATTCTTATTTAATATTATAATGGATAAAATTATTGAAAACATACCACCACATTTGGGTTATAAAATGGGAAACACTAGATTTCACTTAATATGTTACGCAGATGATGTCGTTCTCCTTTCAGAATCTGAAGATAATTTACAAAGATCTGAACCGAAAGTGTGTTTTTCGGCTCATTATTGTAACGTCGTTCTCCTCCCTAGACTGGAATATTTATGAACTATGCCAATATCCCTTTCTCCTTGTATTTACCCCCTCTCTCTACTCTTTACCCTTCCCGCTGCGCAATGTCTACGGCGCATCTCCCATCTACCTCAGAACCTTCATATACGTGGTGCACTGGCAGAACGTTATCATTCAATCATTCAAGCATTCATCGTTCAGTTCTTTGAGCAGATTCAAAGTTTGAATCAGCATCCAGTTCGCGATGCGATTGAAGCTCTAATGGACAAGCTGGTCTGAAGCCGAGAAGCGGCGTGGTTTAGTTGGTCCGGCAGACCAAGGAAGAAGTGGCTCCTGGGTCGGACGTTAGCATGAGTGTGGCGTGAGGTATGGTGTGGTTATTTCTATTGTAAGAATATCGTTATTTATTTGTTTATATTTTTGTTTAATTGAATGATCGAAATGTCTTTGTTAATTTGTTTTTACTTCAGACAACTTGTTTCTGTTAAAGGTCATCTTTTATACAATTTATCTGCTGCTTCATTGATGTGCACGTAGTTGTTTTCTATCCTATACGGAAATTCACTCACGTAGGAAATTATTTCCAGCTCCCTTGCTATTTTGCTGTTTAGCTTTCTTGAATGACAATTATTATCATTTTTACTCACTCTATGTATTTGAGAATCATTATTTATTTATGTCAATATATCTGAGAGAGAAAGATGAATCAATTGCTGCCTTCTATGGGCCCAAGGCAAGCAACTTCGTGATTGATAACCTTGCAGGAAAGCAGATCCACGTTAATAGAGGCAGCAGTAACAAAACCCGATCCCGGATTTATGGTAGTAGAAGCGTGGTTAATAAAACACCACAAATGGTAGCGAAGCGTGGTTTATTAGAGAGGTTAAACTATTCTCCCTCACCCCGCCCGCACAAATGGTTGCGCAGAAGCGTGGTTTGGGTTATCTCCCTCACCCCGCCCGCACAGATCTTTACATCAATTTAATATAAATGCCAGAAAATACAATATGGAAATTAACACGAATAAGACAAAATGCTTAACAATATCAAAAGAACCAGTAAGATGCAAATTAGAAGCGGAAAGAAAAATTATAGAACAAGTGTCAGAATTTAATTATTTAGGTGTATTAATGACAAACACTAAAAATTTAATAAAAGAAGTAAAGAAACAAGCTGATAAAGCAGCACAGATATCAGGGTATATGAAATATTTAATTTGGCGCAACAAACATATGTCAATAGAAAGCAAAACCCGCATATACAAAACGATAGTTCGACCAGTTGTCGTATATGGTGCAGAAACTAGGGCTGATGCAACAAAAACTAAACAAATAATAAGCACATGTGAAATGAAAATCTTAAGAACTATTCAGGGGGAAAACATATATTTGATAAAATACACAACACAGAAATTAGGAACAAATGCCATATTCAAGACATAACCAAATTTATTATAGATAGACGAAAATATTGGAAGGGTCATATAGAAAGAATGGAAGAAAACCGACTTGCAAAAAGAGCTAAAGAAGATAGACCAATGGACGGGAGAAGAACAAGAGGAAGACCAGCCAAGAGATGGATAGACAGTGAATGCACATCCAGTACGTCTTCCTCCGAGGAGTGATTTTGGAAAATCCTACAAATTAAGTTTAAGAAGAAGAAGAAGACTAATTTTGTATTTTTTCTAATCTGGCTGAGTGATAGAAAAGGCTTAAGAACTTAACTCTGCCAGGTAAAATAAATAAATAAATATATTATTATTATTATTATTATTATTATTATTATTATTATTATTATACGATAGCTGGGGTTTGAAAATAAATTTATAAAAAAAACATTTTATATGGGATATGGAGCCGAAAACTAAGATTTAATATTAGAAGAGCAAAAGGGTTATATTAGTGGATGTGAAGAATTTGAGTATCTGGGAATAAAAGTAGATAAAGAGGATAAACAAGAAAATTATATTAAGAACAGAACAAATAAAGGTAGAGCAATATCAGCAATGATGAATGGAGTCTTATGGAACAGACATATAACCAGAAAAAAAGTTACAAATATATAATTCAATAGTGAGAAGTACTGTTACATATGGAGCTGAAGTTTGGAAATTCAACAAAAACTTACGTCGATGGAAACGGATTTCTTGAGGAGAGCAGCAAGATGTTCAAAATTAGAAAAAATAAGAAATAGGCCTACTGTCATACGAGAAAAAATGAATATTAGATATACAATAGTAGATTATATAAGATATAAGCAATTAAATTGATATGAGCACGTACGACGAATGCAAAAAGAATGGTTACCCAGGAAAACATTGGAATGGTGTCTACCTGGAAGAAGAAGGAAAGGAAGATCTCGAAACTCGTGGATGCAAGAAGTAACTGGAATGAGAACAAGAGAACTGGAGGACATGGAGTGAATGGATAGAGACGAGTGGAGTAGAAAAATAAAACTTTGGGCACAGAAAGATGTGTAAACATTAAAATTCTGTATATAAATAAAATAAATTATTATTATTACCAAATATTGGTTTGTGATGACCAAACTTGAGTTATTTAAAAATTAATTTTGATTAAATGGTTTAAGATGCCTAAAATTGAGCAATAGCTTGCAATTCCTTGTATTCTAATGTAGAGGATTTTGAGTTATATAATGGCTGCGTATTCCAACCAAGAACCTAATGAAAAACAATGGAAGAATTATAATGACACGATTATAGCAATCTGTACTATTTATACGTTGCTTTCTGTTATTTTCAGCGAGAGAAGGTGTTTTGGAGTGAATGAAATACAGTAGTAGGGTGAGTCAATATCTTCATGAAGAGTATTATGCCAATGAAAATATTTAGAAGGTTAAAATCAGTTTTATGTGCATTTAAATTTCCACGTTTAAATACATCACGTGTTACGGGTGATTCAATTCAATGAACGCAGTTTAACCTCTCTCCTTATAGCTACTTTTACTTGTCACTTAAGGCAACATCACCAATTCGATTTCATAAAGCAGTTAACATTCCATTATTATAAGATTTTACATTTAAACAATATTAACATTGACTATTTATAACTCATGCCCCAAATGGGAGTCAATGGCCAATCACATTTCAATGAAGTTTTATTTACAACGAATCACAGTCGTTTTTCACCTCGATTTTATAATTTTCATTTTATCGTTTTCATATTTTCAAGTGGCTCCCAGATTGTATATATAGTGCACGAATGTAACCAGGTTCTGCTAGCGACAAAGATAGAAAAACATTCGTAGCAATTGTATTCATGTAGACTTTCACGACCGGAGTTGCTATGATGATCTTGATGAAGATTTTCGGGCTGTAGGCCGTGGTCGTGAGGCTTGTAGTTCCCCGACGTTTCGCCAGAGACTGCGTCTGGCATCCTCAAAGGTTGTCTTGAGACTGGCAATTCTGTCCATCGCGGTGAACGTATAAATAGGACAGACAGTGGACAGAATTGCCAGTCTCAAGACAACCCCGAGGATGCCTGACGCAGTCTCTGGCGAAACGTCGGGGAACTACAAGCCTCACGACCACGGCCTACAGCGCGAAAATCTTCATCAAGATCATTCGTAGCAATTGATTATTCTTCTTGCAAGCCCATGTTTCCCTTAACAGAGATTTAGACGCCCTCCCCCTACAGGGAAGAATTTGAACCATACTAATTTAGTTACACTTGTTTTCGTATAGATGTCATTTGAGTGGTCCGTGGTCAGCGTTCCGCCTCATACTGACATCTAGGAAACCAAAGTAGTACTAGGACGGGAAAATTCGGCAAATTTTGCTTAGAGGCCTTTTCATTCAGGCTTAAGGATCTTTTACGAGCCTAGAAATCTTCAGATTCGGGACCCACGGCTTAAAGTCCCTCCCGGAGGACTTTCTCCTTGGATTTTTCCATCCTAAAAAAATCCATAAGCCTCGGCCGGGTTTGAACCCGCGAACAATTGATTATACCATAAAAAAAAGAAACCACTGTTTGACTTTCTCTAACGTATTATTTCCCAGGAATTAACGTTGCAGAAAAATATAATTTACATATTTACATCATAGAACATCATAAATTAATTAATAACCTATAATGAAATGTTTCATTTTTTTTCTCCACTAGATTGTATTCTTACAATATTGCGATTCTATTTGGCAAAAGAGCAATTTAACTATGGATCACACACATACTTCTTTACCACACAAGAATATGGAGGGACTCCCCGAATGAATGATCAGCTCAATGTCAGGGTCACATCCGAGAGTAATATATTTGTATATTGTTATATTCTCGTTATAATTCCCATTCGATTGGTTCAGGTTCGAATCCCGCCAGAGTAATGAATTTTAAATTTCCACTTTAGATATCAGTGAGTTTATCCTTTGTTTTAGCGAATTCCGAAGGTTGTTCTCATGAAAATCTTTTTGAAAAAAATTACAGATCTTCACCTTTCCTATCTAGTAGACATCGAAAATGACAATGATCAGATTATATATATATATATATATATATATATATATGACATGATAAGAAAAATAAATGCCTGAACGGGATTTGAACCCGGACCTCTGGGTTGGTACCCCAGCGTGCTAACCATTACATACCAGGCAAATCTAATTCACACACTTATCTTTCTTATATATATATATATATATATTTTTTTTTCAAATGCCCCAGGTTTGTCTTTCGATATTCCTGGTTTCTCTCCTGGCATGGCGTACTTGCAACCCAGTTCTGAGGTTCTAGCGCCTGGAAGGCGGGGTTACGATGATATGAAGGGTGATGATGATGATAATGGTGCGCCAGGAGAGTCCGTAATCCTAAGCTTAACCTAAGACGAATATGAATTATGATGATTGCGATGCCCATATGATTTCGGGGTCCGTTTGGGCCTTAAAGTTTTCCTGACATTTGTCTTACAGGTGAGGAAAAACCCCGATAAAAACCTCACCCAGAAAAACTGTCCCGACCGGGGATTGAACCCGAGCCCGCTGCGTGACAAGGCAGCACGCTACCCCGAGACCACAGCGGTGGACATATATATTATATATTATCCATTATTTATAGATGTCGCGAGAACTCGGTCTTCACTGCCACCTAAGTAGCTGACTATACCAAGTAAGCAAGTAAAGCGATATTTTTTTATTTTTTTTTTTATAGCACAGGGGACGCTTTATCGATGTGATAAATTATTTATAATTATATTATATATATATATATATATATATATACCTTGTATAATTTACTTCCATCCAATTATGGTTAATGTTATTCTTCCACCCCATTTTTGGCCTAATTACTGGGAGCTTTTTCTCTGGTTTTCCTACAAGAAGTTTCCAAGCCCCATTCGTGTCATATGTCCTACGAGACTTAACCGGTCTAATTGCATCTGGTTCCCATGAAGATCATGTACCTCACTATTATGAACTCTTCTACATTCTCCTGTCTGTTCATCTCTCTATGGTCCAACAATTTTCCTAAGAACTTTATTCTCAATCACACGTAATATTTTCCCTTCCCTTAAAGTAAGAGTCCATGTTTCACGTCCATATAATATAACTGGGAGAATAACAGAATATTTCAGTTTAATATTTTTGAGAGACGTTAGAACGAGAAGAGTGCCTATAGTGGATTGTAGCATTCATTTCTAGAATTGAGCTTATGTGGAAAGAAGGGATACATCTGTCTATCTTCGGGTTTTTACAGCTGCTGCCGTCTTCCCGTGCCAAAACCTCCAAAGCTTACGGTCTTCGGCATCTTCGATGCTTAGCCCTCTAGCTTGCATTACTGTCTTCATGTTTTCCTTCCATGTTAACCTTGGTCTTCCTCTTTTCTTCTTTCCGTTCGGATGCCATTCATATAGTTGCTTCGGCCATCGCTCATCTTCCATTCTTCAAACATGTCCTAACCACTTTAATTCCTTCTCCTCAATTCTTTCAATTATGCTTTCTTCTGCTTCCATACAAATAATATAATTTTCATTATTTTCTTTTCATTATTAATTAAAACATATTTTCTTTGTGAACATCATTACTGTTTGCAATTATTGCTCCTATGTATTTGAATTCACACACTTCATTAACATTTTCCTTATTTGTCATTAACTTTCTATTTCCATTAGATAATATATTTCTATTTGTGAAAATATTTTAAATTTATTTGATGTGTACTTCAAGTTCCAATTTCTTGGTATTTATAACTGTAGGCTTTCACGGCCGGCGTCTTGATCCCTATTAGGTTCGTCTTCCGGGCATATAGGCCGTGGTCCAGTCGTTCTTCTACTCGACGTTTCGTCTACTGCTGCGGTAGACATCTTCAGGAGATACTGCGTGCTCTCTGTGAACTCCTCAACAGTCGGCTGCAGACTGGCTGGTCGTTGGAAACTCCCTCCCTATTTATAGGCACGCCCCTGGTGGAGAGGCGGTTTTCTGCGCGGTCCGTGTTGCGTGCTGTTTTGTCCAGGCTGTCGCTAGCAGAAGTCATAGGCTTCGTTGTCGTATTGTGCGAAACACTGGATGAACAACCAAGAACATATAATAAGATTCGAAGAAACACAGGTATTGTCCCAAACATCACATTATTACACCAGACTGTACAGAGAAGCCATTGAAATATACAAACACAAAAATTCCTTTAACAAAAAAGAAGAAACCATGAAGATAAACAAAATCTGGATCCCGGCACTGCACAATACGACAACGAAGCCTATGACTTCTGCTAGCGACAGCCTGGACAAAACAGCACGCAACACGGACCGCGCAGAAAACCGCCTCTCCACCAGGGGCGTGCCTATAAATAGGGAGGGAGTTTCCAACGACCAGCCAGTCTGCAGCCGACTGTTGAGGAGTTCACAGAGAGCACGCAGTATCTCCTGAAGATGTCTACCGCAGCAGTAGACGAAACGTCGAGTAGAAGAACGACTGGACCACGGCCTATATGCCCGGAAGACGAACCTAATAGGGATTCTTGGTATTATTCAATAGAGTTTGCGTGTTGGCCCTTAGTATCTACTCGCTATCGCAAAATAAATCTACATCATCAGTATAAAGGGGGCGATTATAGAATAGAATAGAATAGAATAGATTTATTTAGCCTGGTGGAGTACATTATAGCTAGCATAACATTTATTTACCAACTTAAAAACTACTTTATTGTATTTAATTAAATAAAAATAAAACAGTTTTATGTGATTTTCATATTTGTAACTTTTATTTTTATTCAATTAAATAAGTTATGGATTTTGATCAAGCAAACACCAATTCAATTAATTACTTTAATGTAATTTCAATTCATAAAACGATATATTAAATGTATTTAGCTTCGGAATATAATTATCTTTAACTCATTTTACTCGTAAATATGAAAAAAAGGTGACTATTTATTGTCATGGCCACTGTAATATCTCTGCAATTATTATACAGCATGGAAGTCATAACAAAACTTACAACTATGGTTTCAACAGCTCTGTCGATAACATTGAGTCATAACCATACTAATAACTGTGATTACAACATCACTGTCGATAATAACTGGTTTCAACAACACAGCTCTGTCGTTAACAGTGCTTCTGTGTCCGTAACAAAGATGTATGTTCGTATTTAACCTGATATTTTTATAGGTTAGAATAATTGAATAAGTTAGGTTAGTTTTTAGACTATTACACATGTACTTTACAAGTTTTTTGAAATGTGTTTAACCTCGTATTTTTACAGATTAAGTTAAGTTAGCTTTTAGGTTATTATACATGCACTTTACCCGTTTTTAAAATGTGTTTAACTGCGTGAAAAAAGTAGCTATTCATGAGAGTTATTCTGTGTAAATTGAAAATGGCGAACAGTTGTAACGTAAGTAAATACTTCCATTCCTTCATTGCACATTATACAGTAAAACTTCTTCAAAGAAGAACCGCATGGGACCAATTTTTTCCGCATTAGACAAAATTTCGCATTATAAAAATAAATCTTATTAATGTTCGTAGATTATAGGGCACCGTATATGCATTTTGTACGTATCTTGGATTAATTATAGTTCCGCTGCCGTTGAAAAGTGAATTATAGTATGTACGAGCGACTTAGTCGGTAACGCGCGAAAAAACAGTCCCGTTTCTCTTAGGCGTGTATCCTGCAATTAAAGTATGTAGTTTTAGTTTCCGCTCACTGACTACACTTTTGTCCACATCCTTTGATTCTCCGCAAATTTCATTCCACACTACATTCCACTCTAGCTAGAGCTTGACTTTGGAGCATCGGTCCGGAAATTTGGAGATTTTTTGATTGTGCACTTGTAAAATACTCCCACAATATTTTGTTGATTTATTTCCTCTTTTTTTTTTTTAGTTTTCTCTTCTTTTGTTTTGACCATTTCCTTGCATCCATGCATTCATTATTTTTTTTTTTGTGTTTTAAAGTCTCACAAAATTGAGTTTTTCCACATTTAAATTTAGTCATTAACTCGGGCACTGAGTTTTTTTTATCTTCAATCGCTTTCACTTTTTTGTTTAATGACAATGAATCATACGATTTAGCTATCTTTATTCCGTAAATTCAGAACGCTAGCTGTGAAAGATCGGTCTCAGAACTTAAATTAATTTCAGATTTTACAGTGCAATGATTATTTGTAAGACAGGTACAGTATCTGTATTTCGCATAATGGGTGTGCAGTGAGGCAGATAGAGAATTTCAGGTACACGAAGAATTCACTCTGCGGCAGAAAACATTCCTTATTGTTTTTAGCCTAACGGGTATTCAATGAAGTGGAATATAATTTATTTTTGTCCCTGTCTTTCCGCTTTATATTTTTTTCAAGAATTGTATAGAAATATCCTTCCGATTCCGCGTTGGACAGATTTCGTTTTATGCAAAATATATACACGTAAAATTAATATTATTTCGCCGGGACCAATAAATTTGTTCACATGGACAGATTTCCGCTTTATTCACGTTACTGATTAAACAAGTTTTACTGTATTTAAAAATACTTTCACAATAAATATTTAATGCTACTGGTTATAAAAGATTCCGGGCTATGTGGCCGTGGTCTATAACTGGCGTTTCTTCCAGACGTTTCTCCCTCAACTGCGGAGGGCATCTTCAGTGGCGAGCGGTTACAGCTGTTGTTTCCCTGTCGTAGACTCGACATTTCGCAGTCGAGTCTTCGACAGGGAAACAACAGCTGTAAGCGCTCGCCACTGAAGATGCCCTCCGCAGTTGAGGGAGAAACGTTTGGAAGAAACGCCAGTTATAGACCACGGCCACATAGCCCGGAATCTTTTATAACCATGATTACCGGCCGTAAAAGCCTGCATTCCACTATTTAATGCTACTACTATAAATAACTAATAACATTAAATTCATTAGAATTGTCTTCAATTGTGTAAGTAAATATCTGGTATTGTACACCTCAACCGTATAAAATAACAGCTTATTAATACCGTTGAGTTGTAGTCATTCTTCATGCTCTATAAAGATCTGACGGCTTTCTCTAGTATAAAATTGATTAGTAGAACAGATAATGCATCTCCTTGTTTTAACCCATTGTGAAATTCAAAAGTATCTGAAAAATGTTTGTGTTAATACAACATCAAGGCACGATGAGGATCAACAAAATGTATCCTGTCATATCCAGACCACTTTTGATTAAATGAAAATAACCGCATTGGATTATTATACATATATAATGCGACTGGTGAGGTTTCAAGAGATTAGTGATTGAAAATGTCTGCTTAACTCTTATATTAAAAATGTATCATAAAAATACATCAATTAGTTTCATTCATTTAATAGTTGTAATGAAAACTGATGAAAACTAACGAGAAAAGATTACTTTTTTTTTTTAGAATTTCACAATATACCTAATAGTAACAATAACGCACTATTTTTTTTCCACTGCGGTCCGCCACATTTAAATAACTGACACAAGAAATAAGTCATCATCATCATCCAGGGATTAAGCCTGTTGGCTCGTTCCGGTTTCATGAAAGCTAGAATTGTTAAAATTGTTCAGACCATCTTCTGTGTGGGCGACCAACATTTCTCCTTTTATTAATTTAAGGGTTAATCAGTAATAAAAATAATAATATAGTGAATAACAACATAATTTGATTTAAATATTTAGCACTTATTTAATTGAGTGACAAACTTTGTTCGCTGTCTCTGATGATTCAGACTATTAATTCGAAAACCACGTTACCACATTGCAGGATCTATCGATCCCAAAAACTGCCACAAACTGAATAATTTCATCAAATAATAACACGGGTGCACATCATCCTGAACTAAGATTTCACATGAATTCTTCCAAAATATAATAATAATAATAATAATAATAATAATAATAATAATAATAATAATAATAATGCTTTATTTTAGCTGGCAGAGTTAAGGCCATAAGGCCTTCTCTTGCACTGAATCAGCGAATAGTAAAATTATACAAAATTACGTACATATTACAATTTTAAGATATTATTAAAATACAGACTAAACAAAATACAATGATAATGTGATATAATACTAACAAAAACATAGAATATAATAAAATTAAAATGATATAAAATAAAGTAAGTAGCTTCCTAGATGATTATTAATGGAATGCTCTATATAGTTGTTATGCTGTTAATGTTTTCATTGTGTCGAACTTAAGATATCAGTTAATTTGGATTTAAATAATATGATGCAACAGTACAAAGGAAAAAAAAAAGAAAAGAAAAAAAACATGCCTTTATGGCAAAGAAGATATCAAAATCGAACGTAGGCTACATCATGTACGAACCAAAAATGCTAAGTAATGGCGTAAGAATAACATTTTACAATGAGCGAAGAGGTAATGCCACCACAATAACATTAAACTGATTACAATATAGAAATACACAACAGTTTGCCTACACGCACTTAACTTTTTATTCCATTTAGAAACATTCGAATAAGTCTAACTTTTTAGGAATTTCAAACTCCACCAGGATGCTATATAATTACATCATTTTTATTGAATTGTGTGTATTTTCGAAGTCTTATTTATCTTCTTCTTCTTCCTTCCAAGTATTAGGCCAAGACCTGTTACGATCCTATAGAAAATTTTCCCTCCAGTGTTTCATTGGACGGCCCAGTGATCTTCCTTCCGGGAAATTCTCGTATAAGACTTGAAAGCGTAATAATAGTCTCTTCAATTGGTTGCTGGCCAAAGGAAGGCAATACCAGTGATGGGGCTGCCATCTTACTGCCTCTAGTCAGGCTTTTCTGGAGAAGAAAAGATTATAGTTGATGCAAAGTGTCAATATGTTTCCATTTCATTTCTAAAATAATAATAATAATAATAATAATAATAATAATAATAATAATAATAATAATAATAATAATAATAATAATAATAATATTAATAATAATAATAAAAATAATAATGATGATGATGTTTTATTTATTCTGGCAGAGTTAAGGCCATAAGGCATTCTCTTCCACTCAACCAGCACAAATACAAATAAATATTTGACAAATATAGATATACACTATACTAATTATAAACAGTTAAAGATACATTAAATGTAGCAATGTATATTTCATGTACAAACCAAAATTTTATACGGTAATAACAATAATAATACTTACGATAATAATAATAATAATAATAATAATAATAATAATAATAATAATAATAATAATAATAATAATAATATATCTTATACTAATCATCTAATCTATTTCTTTTATATCAACATTGATGGTAACCTATTACGTCGTCAATATGGGAGTACTAATATATTTGTTAGACGTTTTTACAACGTTGAAATTAATGAGATACCACTGGTTGTTGCAATCAGTTTTATCTCTTTTCTTACAGATTAGTATGATAATCGATTATTTCCATTCATTTGGAAGGACATCTTTCTCCCAAATCATACTAATCAAGTATCTTGTCCATTAATTTTTCTCCCCCTGATTTTCTAAGTTCTGCTGGGATCCCATCTGAACCTGATGCCTTATACATCTTTAATTTTTCTTTCGCCAATTCTACCTCTAATGCGCTTGCTTCTGTGACTAATATTTCTGCTGACTGTAATTAATTCTCTTCAATATCCTGTTCTGCATGTACATTAATAGATGCTTAAATAATTTTTTTCATCTATTTAATACACTCCTGGAAACTGCAATCATATCCCCATTTTCATTCCTAATTATATTTGTTTTATCCTGAAACTCTTACTTCTCTATCTTAATTTCCTAATGATCTCTTTTTTTGCGCATTCATTTCGAGATCATAATTCTTCTCTCTCAAATATTCCCTCTTTATTCTTTGATAACCTAGTGGTTTCCCGCCTCACGTTACTGAATTGTTCTATGACCAGTCTCATAGGCTAGTGGTCAGCAGAATTTCTGACTACAGTTCATGAGGACCGGGTTCGATTCCCAGGAAGTTTTCCTGTGGTCGCCCATCGTCAGGAATTTAGGTTAAGTTCAGATTAAGGATTCTCCTGGCGCTTCATTATAATTTATAATCCATCATATCATCGGGATAATATAATTCCGTCTTCCAGGTGCCCCAACCCAAGACATTGATTCAATTCTGTCAATGCCAGGGGGGGAAAGCCCGAAATGTCATAAAATACAATCTGGTGGCATTAAAAAAATCATTTGGCTCATGTAACGAATTCATTTTTTCGATTCTTTTTTTTTCGTCTTTCTTTTCAATTTCGGTACATTCCTCGTCATTCCGGTTCTTGTTTTGCCTCTCTCTAAATAACTTACGCTTTGTTATGCTGAGAATTTAATAGTATCTCTTATAGTATCCCATTCTTTACTTATATGAGTTTCTTCTTCAGTTACCATATTTTCATCAGAAGATACCAGTGTTTAAAATATATTGTAATTTTGATATGGCATTAATGCAGTTCATCATTTCTCGAGATTTTCTTAATTCAAAATTATTGGAATCATCTTTAGTGTTTGTCTCATAAGCGATAACCGTTCTCTGATTTTCACCCTGACTAGATGATAATCCGAATTGCAGTCTGTCTCTTTAACTGATTTAACGTCGATCATGCTACTGTGTCAGTTTTTATCTACTAATACGTGATCTATCTGGTCTCACATTTCACCAACTGTAGATGTAATCCTTTAAAAACCAATTTTCATATATATATATATATATATATATATATATATATATATATATACATACATATGTAAGGTACAAGCAAATAACAATCTAAGTCAGTTTTACAATATTTTGAGATAATGCCTTTTTAATATTCAAAATTCAAAAATTTGCGTCTATATCATAACTCGCCTCGGTAGCTCAGTTGGTAGAGCATTTGGCCCGGCAAGCCGGGTTCGAGTCTCGGTCTAGGAGAAAATTTTTCTCTTCAAATATAATTTATCTTTCATTGAGAAATGTTAAATCAATAATAAAAACATCATTAGAAGCCTTACTAGCTTTAAAAAGCAATGTTAAATTCCCAATAAATGTCTTCTTAACTAAGAAGCCGCCATTTGCAAAGATAGAAGCAATGGTTTCAAAAGCATTTGGCGATAGGAAATTACAACGTATATAAGAGATACATTTGCGTCTATATCGTAACTCGCCTCGGTAGCTCAGTTGGTAGAGCATTTGGCCCGGCAAGCCAATGGTCTCGGGTTCGAGTCTCGGTCTAGGCGAAAATTTTTCTCTTCAAATATAATTCAAAACCTTGTTGTACATTTTATAGTGTTATTCAACATTTCTTTTTTTTTCTATCTTTAATAGGTAAATTATTTCTCTACAACAATGGCAATTCAAAATCAGGGAAAAAAATTGCAAGGCTTCCAAAGGCAACAATGCACATGAGTGTAAGATTATTCAATGAATTAAACTAAATGAAAGTAGTGTTTTGAACTTTTCATGTATACAATTAATGTTCACTGAGTACAGAATAATAACAAAATTTATAACTAAAACAAGAACCTACAGTAAGAGCTTCATTTGTTGTCGTAATGAAGTTTCAATCATCTTTAATATCCTCTTGTGTGGTAAGAGATTCGTAAAGTACTCTAGCACCTGGCTGTTGACAGAACTGGCTTAGAACCTGTATTGGCAGTGAGCTGGCATGGGCTTGCTGTGGTCCCATTTCGTGTTCCATGAAGGTGTCAAATTATGTCCTAGCAATGAGTAAGATTCCCAGACTCCATTATAAGTTCTTATATTGATTGTACGGATGGTACTTTTGTCAATGAGAATTTTAGTAATTGGACGTGTGGGCAAAAGGGCAGTTTTGTTTATAATGTGAGGCTAAAAATGATTCCCATTTGGAGAACATGTGAGGCTCAGCGTCTACCACAGTGAAAGGACTTGGTTTACTCCTGGAGTTTCTTACATGTTCGTTCCAATCTTGTGGCACTTCAATGTGAACCTTATATAATTACTTAGATGTTGACTTCCTCTTTGTTTCTTTTTTGTTCCTGTTATCACAGCTATATCTATAGGCCTACCTCTTTATTTTAATCTCTTTCCAGTTCGGTTTCTTTATAATGCATTCCTCTGACATTCCATGTTGCTACTTTAATTTGGTCTTGTATTCCAAAACGTTTATCCTTATGCTTTGCGTTTGTCGTTATCCCTTAAACAGTCCGGCTATATCTTTGGAGCTTGCAAGTATTTTGAAGTGTCCCCTGAGTACGCTACTAACGTTCTGCAGGGTTAGTCCTTTGGAGAGGCTGCCTCCTTAAAGCCTTTGGGCTTGCTTCCTTGTGTTTTATCCCCATAAGGAGGGTTGCCTCTTCCGCCTTCTGCCGTTGAGGACTTCACTCTTGTTTCCCCGAGCTGGGTCTCTTATTTCATCCCCAGAGATTGGGTTGCCACTTCCGCCATTTTTGCCGTTCCGATATTTCTGTCTCCGCCGTGTCTGCCGTTGTGGTCTTCCGTGTTTGCAGCTTCCAGTGTGGTCGTTGCTCCCACGTTGCGGATTATTCTTAATTCCCTCTCCTCTTATCTAACCGCAAGCCAAGGCTTCCCGGTTATGATTGTCTGGGTCATTGGTAATAAGCCTCCATACCACGCCAAGGTGATAATCTACAGGGAGGAGTAAGAATGAGTCATATAAGAATTATAATAAAGTTTTTAAGTCAAAGACAGACTAAATAAAAAATGGTAGACCAAGACTGACATGAGGAGATTATGTGTTGAATAACATCACGATATTGAGAGTTAATAACTGGAGAACTGTGCCTTTGATTCGTGAATACTGGCGTAAATTTATAAAGAAGGCCAAGGCCCGCATGAGGCTGTTGTGCGAATGATGATCCATCTATAGTAGTTCTGCCCGAGGGCAGGTCTTTCACTGCAATCATAGTATTTTCATGCTTACTTTACAGTTTTTCTAGGGAATTATAGGCGTGGTAGCTTCCCGTTGCTTTCCACACCGGTGAAGGATGATGATGATAATGATAAGGATGATGGTGATGGCCGATTGATTTCGGGGACAGTTGGGCCCTAAGCTTCCTGACATTTGTCTTACAGGTGAAGAAAAACCCCGAAAAAACCTCACGCAGGAGCCTGTCCCGGCCGGGAATGGAACCCGGGCCCGCTGCGTGACAGCACGCTACCTCGAGACCACAGCGTGGACCCAATGATGATGTCAGATAATTAGAGAGAGAGAGAGAGAGAGAGAGAGAGAGAGAGAGAGAGAGAGAGAGAGAGAGATTTTTTTCTTACGAACCTCTTCAGAACTATCTTCCCTAATACAGATAATTAAGAATTTACTCTATTTTTTCTTTGTCAGCATATCCAAGAGTATGTGAAGTCTTTTTCAAATCGTCATAGAAGTAGTACTCTTTAAAAGTGTCTTTCGTCTTCTTATTTCTTTCTGATCCATCACAGCGACATTTTTGATCAAAGCAAACGAACTACGTATAATAAAATATATTACTGTGTTTAAAATCTGTAAACACAATTTTATAATCTGTAAACACTGGATAAAAATACTGACACAGTAATAAAATCTGAAAAAAATTGAATGTACTCTTTCAGTCATACGCTTTCATTGAAGTCCGGATGTTAACCTGAGAGACCAGTTTCCGTCCGTTCTCAATTCCTCACTCTTTATGTTGCGCGGAAAACGAATTTGCAATAACATAAAACTTTACTTCAAAGCATTTCTTTAGTTAATTTCAAACAAAATCTTATTGAAACCACGATGAATTTATTTTATATTAACATCAGAAATACGCCAATTCAATATAATATACGCTGCGGACATTTCTGAACCTAAACTACCAACTTGTATTTAGCTGACCAGAACCTCATACATGACTGAAACATTTTTTAATTTCTACAGAGCAGTTATTTCTATTCAACAAAACTTATCTATTTTAATCATAATTATCATACCTTAATATAACTTGACACAGCCATCTTTTGTATAAAAATAAGAAATAAACTGTTTGCCAGAGATGAAGTAATGACACATTCCAAAACATTCTGCTCTATGTCTTATTCATACTTACTTACTCACTGCACTATCGAACCCGTAGGTTCATGGCCGCGCGGACATAAGCTCTCCAGACATCCCTATCCTGAGCTAATGCTTTCTAATCATTCCCTGTATAATCTACTTCCCTCAAATCATAGTTAATGTTATTCTCCCACCTCATTCTTGGTCTACCAACTGGGCGTTTTCCTTCTGGTTTTCCTACAAGAAGCTTCCATGCAAGTCTTTCATGCCCCATACGTGCAAGATGTCCTGCCCATCGCAGTCTAGGAGACTTAACTGTTCTTATTGTATCTGGCTTCCTATAAAGACCATGTAGTTCATTGTTGTGTAGTCTTCTCCATTCACCTATCTGTTCAGCTCTCTTCGGTCCAAACATTTTCCTAAGTACTTTATTCTCAAATACTTGTAATCTCCTTTCCTCCCTTAAAGTAAGAGTCCATGTTTCGCACCCATATAATATAACTGGTAGAATAATAGTTTTATATATTTTCAGTTTAACGTTTTTTGAAAGGAGTTGGGACATCAAGAGTCTCTGTAATGCATAAACGCACGCATTTCCGGAATTGAGCCTATATTTAATCTCTTTGTGCATCTCATTCCTATTTGTGAATATTGTTCCTAGGTATTTAAATTCAGCCACATCCTCAAAATTTCCCTCATTTGTCATTAGCCGTCTATTTCCATTATAGGCTATAATGTATTTCTACGTGTGACCATATATTTAGTTTTATTGATATTTACTTCCAGTCCTAATTTCTTAGTGTTACTCAATAGTGTGTGCGTTTTGTCCTTTAGTATCATGCCTTATTCATGTCAAATTAAAATACATGTCGCATTAAGATTTTCAATCTATTTAGCATTATTGGTAGGATGCATATGTGTATAAAATGATTATTATATTGTTTATGTATAATGATTGGCTATTCTACACGACACAAGTGTATGGATTTGCATATGACCAGTAGTTGCTAACTATGTTGAAACTTATCGGATAACATCCGCGACAGGATTGTTCATGTTCCTACTATAGCTGATTGGAAACATGTTTTTTTTTTAGTTTAGGTTAAGAGGTTAGGTCAGATTAGATAAGTTAGGCTAGATTAGGTAGGTTAGGTTAGATTAGGCAGGTTAGATTAGATTAGGAAGTTTAAAATAGGTAGGTTAGATTAGGTAGGTTAGTTTAGATTATATTAGGTATTTTAGATTAAATTAGGCCCCTCAGGGGTCCTCATCTAGGGAATATGTGGATGGCGACCACAAGGTGCCCAAGCCGAGCAAAACATTTCTTCCACTTACTTGTGTTTTGCACTCTTTTAACTTTACTATCTAACCTCTCTTGGTTAACTCTTGTTTTTTCGACCCCGACGCTATTAGGGCATCCGAGGGCTAGGGAGTCTTTCCTTTCTTCCATTTCTTCTTTCCTTTATTTTCTTTTCTTCTCCAGAAAAGCCTGACCAGAGGCTATAAGATGGCAGCCCCATCACTGGTCTTGCCTTCCTTTGGCCAGCAACCAATCGAAGGGACTATTATTATGCTTTCAAGTCTTATACGAGAATTTTCCGGAAGAAGCTGGAGGGAAAATTTTCTATAGGATCGTAACAGGCCTTGGCCTAATACTTGGAAGGAAGAAGAAGAAGAAGATTAGATTAGGCACACACACACATGAATTATATAGGCCACTCAGGTAAGTATACACAAACTGCTACAATATTAATTTTTATTGTTTACTTGGTATAAAATTGATTAGTAGAAGAGATAATGCATCTCCTTGTTTTAACACATTGTGAAATTCAAAAGTATCTGAAAAATGTTTGTGTTAATACAACATCAAGGCACGATGAGGATCAACAAAATGTATCCTGTCATATCCAGACCACTTTTGATTAAATGAAAATAACCGCATTGGATTATTATACATATATAATGCAACTGGTGAGGTTTCAAGAGATTAGTGATTGAAAATGTCTGCTTAACTCTTACCAGACGTGCGCTGCTTCACCTAAATTAATGATAATATGTTTTTACATTTAGTTCAGTTGGACTCTTACTTTAAGGGAGGAAAGGAGATTACAAGTATTTGAGAATACATTTCTTAGGACCATTTTTGGACCAAAGAGAGATGAACAGACAGGTGAATGGAGAAGACTACATAACAATGAACTACATGGTCTTCATAGGAAGCCAAATATAATAAGAACAGTTAAGTCTCGTAGGCTGCGATGGGCAGGACATGTTGTACGTATGGGGAATGAAATACTTGCATGGAAGCTTCTTGTAGGAAAGCCAGAGGGAAAACGCCCAGTTGGTAGACCAAGAATGAGATGGGAGAATAACATTAACTATGATTTGAGGGAAGTAGATTATACAGGGAATGATTGGAAAGCATTAGCTCAGGATAGGGATGTATGAAGAGTTTATGTCCGTGCGGCCATGAACCTACGGGTTCGATAGTGCCAGTGAGTAAGTAAGTAACCAAGTATTTAGTTCAGGCATGGGGAGCTTGGGCTCCGAGAGCTCATAACAAATCCTCCCCGCCAATACCCATTCCACTCATTTGTACCTGCACTGGAGGCGAAGGTACACAGTGATTGACAGTACACAGTGAGAGTCAGTGGCATTCAATCCAGCGTGAGCGGGGCAAATTCTAAATACCGATATAATTTCAATACCAACTTGTAAATTATTATTTTTGCATTCAGAATGGCACGAAAGTTGTTTATTGTGTTCTACGCGGTTCCGTCATGTGAAACACTGTAATATACCTCGACATTTCAGATCTTCACATGCAAATCATGACGGACAGGCACAGGCATGATTTGAAATATCATCATCATCATCATCATCATCATCACTCCAGGGATTAGGCAATTGCCCGTTCCGACTTACTGGGGAAGATTGACTTAGGTTAATCTTGCTGGTGGGTAAGAGGCGAGGGGAACTAAGTATAGCTCACAACGAAGGAATGGCGTCTGTATCCATATTGGGCGGCCACATCTTCGTCAAGTCTTCAACGGTCAACAGGGCGACAAGGAATAGCACAGCTAAACTTGTAGGGCTTGAAGAGCGGAAGAAGCAGCCCTCTCTTGGGGGGTGGATACCCAGAGGAGCATGTTTGGAGGCTCAGAGGAAGCAGCCCTTCCACCATCCTTGTCCTGCGAAGCGCTCGTAACGCTTCCAGGAGACATTTATCTTACTGAGAAGCTTCATGGAAATCAGCCGGATTTGAAATATATAACTACATTTTCGCAGGGACATATTAATGATATATACTTTTAAAATATATTAGGTAACATGAATGGAGTTCAAATTCATAAATTAAATATAATAGACACAGGGTACATTGTATGTTTTGTTTTCACAGGGGATGACAGGATGGGATTTTTAAATAATCTAATGCAGCAAACACTCCAAAACGATAGCAGACAACCACTTTCAGAGAATTCAGTACGTTTTAGTTACCGGATTTCAAAATTGACTGCTGAGAAATCATATCAAATCTAAAACACTCTCCAGATTAAACGATGACATCCTTGTCTCAATATTACGTCTCTCTACGAGTACTATCAGCCTGACATAGATAAATTAGTGTCACCGGTCTACTACGCGCCCTTCAAACGTTTGCACAGATATAAGTAAAGTACGTACGAATGGAAGGGATTAGTGCATATGTTTGCACCGCCACTGATACTGGAGATGAAAATAACAACAGTCTTGAGTTCAATGAAAGGTGTAATGAGGAAGATGTCATACTATCCCTCATTCGACAGCTCCCCATGCCTGATTTAGTTGAATAAGTACAAGGAAAAATAAATATAAATTTATATCGTTATTATTTTTAGATATTCCGTGCTGATTACCCGGCGTTGCCCGCGAATTTACGCATCCCGATGTATTTGACATACATGAGCTGAAAGACAAAAGTCGTTATTTTGAGTTATACATAAAAGAATACCCGCCGTGCGCTGCTATGCTTGCCCGGGAATCTACTTATCCCGATCGTCTTGGCATCAATGAAAGACAAAAATGGTTATTGTGAGTTATCCTTAAAAGATAAACATATGCTATCGCAAACGTTTCTGTAGAGTTTTTCGAAATATTCAATTCTGTGTACAATAATTTTGTGTATTTATTATGGTTTAGGCAGCGTAAGCATTTTAGCTTACAAAAAGCGACATTTTTCACATTTTTCACGTTTTTCACTACATAAGGGCGAAGGGCTTGTGTATTAAAACTATCCTATAACCTCTAACCTTCCCGGGAAAATCCTGAACATTTTGCAAAAAGCCCTATGACAATCGGATGAATGGTATGTCAGCAGATACTTGCCCGGGAATCTACTTATCCCGATCTCCTTGGCATCAATGAAAGAAAAAAATGGTTATTGTGTGTTATCTGTAAAAGATAAACATGTGCTGTCGCGGACTTTTTTGTAGAGTTTTATGATACATTCAACAATTCCGTGTACATTAATGTTGTGTATTTGTTATGGTTTAGGCAGTGTAAACCATTTAAGTGTAAAAAAGGGACTTTTATTCGCGTTCTTCACTACAGAGGGTGTAAGAGTTGAGTATCTCAACTCTCTTACAGCCTATGTTCATCCCGGGAATTTCCTGAACATTTTGCAAAAAAAAACCATCACAATCGGACCAACGGTATGGCCGTGCATAAGTACGAACAAACAAACAAACAAACAAACAAACATTCATTTTTATATATTAGATAATACATTAGGTTAATCAGTCAGTCACTTTATCACAACATTGATAAACAAGGAAATATTCTTTTACATAGAAATAAGTGAACTTAATGTATTGACATGTGCTGATAACGGATATGGCATATACACTTGTGTCCAAAAGTTAAGGATAATTAGTTCATTTGCCGACTTATTATAAAGCATTTGTCAGAATAATACAAAATTTGGTAAGGGTATGTCACAGATAATTAGAAACATGGCACGAAAGAAACAATGGTATGAATACGTCATTACTTGTCATTTTCACAACAAACGAAAACTGCATTTCAGAATTCGAACATAAAAGTTGAACAACAATGGTTCAAATGATTAGTATGGGGTGTGATTACCCCTGACAGCTACACAAGACTCACATCGACGTGGCATGCTAGTGATGAGGTTGTTCAGGAGTTCGATGATCAGCAAATTCCACTCCTCATGAAGAGCAATGTGAAGGTCGTGAAGTGTCCTCGGAGGAGGCTGACGAGATGCAATTTGTCTCCCTAAGGCATCCCATGCATGCTCTATAGGATTCATATCCGGAGACCTCGCTGGCCACTCCATACGCTGGATATCTTCCTCCTGAAGAAACTCATCCACCAGTTGTGACCTGTGAGGTCGGACATTGTCATCCATGAATATGAATTCTGGACCCACAGCTCCCCTGAAAAGTCTTACATGAGGTTCCAGGATCTCTTCTCTATACCGCTGAGCATTAACAGTGCCACCTGCGAAGATGTGAAGCTCTGTGCGTGCATTCATCATTATACCTCCCCATACCAGGAGACCACCGCCACCAAATGGATGTCTTTCCATGATGTTCATGGGGTTGTAACGAGTTCCTTGCTCCCTCCAGATAGTCACGCGATGCGAATCACAGTTCAAGCTGAATCTGGACTCGTCTGTAAATAGCACGCTGCTCCACTGATTTAGAGTCCAGTCGCGATGTTCCTGACTCCACCGTAAACGTGCTCTCTTGTTATCAAGGGTGAGTGGGACGCACACTATAGGCCGTCTAGCATACAGACCAGCAGCTCTGAGTCTTCTATAGACAGTTTGTCTGGATACTCTGATACCTGAGGCGGCCGCAAGTTCTGAACTCAGTTGTCTGGCAGACATTGTTCGGTTTCTTCTTGCAGTTAACGCAAGATATCGATCCTGCTGAGGATTTGTAACTCTTGGACGACCTCCCACTGGTCTTCGCCTAACGTCTCCGGTCTCTTGGAACCGTCGCCATAACCTAGATATAACATTTTGTGACACATTAAGTGCTATGGAGACCTCAGTTTGTGTCTGTCCTGTTTCTAACCGCCCAATAATTCTACCCCGAAGCAGAGGGTCCAGATGTTGTCTTTGTGCCATTTTACTGCAATCTGTTCTTACACTACATCTGATTATATCATAACTCTCTTTAAAAATGAAGATTTATGGAACAGGGCTTAACTGCAACAATGCAATTTTCATTTATAATTGCTATTAATTTTTTCATTGTTGAAGAGAGATTATAATTTATTATGTAAACTAAACTAAATGTACTGAGAAACGTTTTGATAAATAATTTTTACTCCTTGCTCCTCTTTAAGCATTTTGATTTTCCGTTTTACAAATTATCCTAAACTTTTGGACACCAGTGTACTTTGATATATCACCTCTCGTTTCTCTTGGATCATCATAAGTAATGCCACGAGTGATTTCCAAATTATCGATAAATTCACGACTCACGAAGTGAGGAGTGAATTTATCTAGAGAATTTGGAAATCAAGAGTGGCATTTGTTAGGACTATTTAACGAATAAAATTAAGCTGTTTACTCACAAATCATTATTTAACTATAGTTATTTTAAAATATTTATATATTTAATGTAAACGGCGATGTTTGAAAACAAATGAGAAACGATAGGTACGCTTCTACTGCTTCATTTGTTTATCACTGCAACCAGATCATACTATTTATTGCCAAAGGAACGCAATATTGTAAGGAGGAGCTTTCTTTAATATGGTAATCATAACACTGATAAATATTTGGTGAAACACGATTCTGATTGGTTGTAAAACAGAAATCATTGAAACGTGATTGGTCATTGACTCCCATTTGGGGCATGAGTTAAATAGTCTTTTTAATTTTTTATACATTTAATCACCTTTGTATTACTACATTAATAGAAAACATAAAATAGACTCTTTGCTTTTTGCAGATGATTTGGTATTAATAACTCCAACAGAAACAGATTTACAGTATTCTATACACAATTTTAATATAATTGCAAAAAGGTACAATATGGAAATCAATACAAAGAAAACTAAAGTGATGGTCTTTTGTGGGAAATACCCTATACCTAGCAAAAATGTTTTGGATGATGCAATTTTAGAACGAGTAAACGAATTTAATTATTTGGGTTATAATTTAACATTTCAAGATGAAGCTGATATATCAAAGAAAATCACAAATTTTACAAAAACAACGGGGATAATTAACAGTATAATGAAACCATCTTTAGTACAGAAGAACACAAGATTACGGCTTTATAAGGTTCTCGCAAGACCAGTATTAAGATATGGTAGTGAAGCATGGACAATACGAAGAAGAGATGAAAGCCGAATAACAGCAAATGAGATGCGATTTATGCGCCGAAAGCAGGCTACACAAAGTGGGACCATAAAAGAAATGAGGAAATTATGGAAGAGTTGGAGGTAGAAGCCATTCTTCACCATACACAAAACTACCAGAACAACTGGAATGCCCATCTTCAACGAATGCCGTCTCATAGAATTCCAGAAGCCATACTTCGCTACTGCCCCCAAGGCAAAAGATCGCTGGGACGTCCAAAAAAGCGCTGGATGGAAAATTCCTCTTTGAGACCGTAACAGGCCACATGGCCTAATACTTGCATGGATGATGATGATGTATTACTACATCGAAATTTGAAGTAATGTTTGTTTCTTTGTTCATACATTAAACTTTAATTATTCAAGTGAATAAATATGAACTAGAAAACAATATATATATATATATGACTGCTCTTGAAAGGAATTTCATGGAAGAAAAAGTTTTTACTTACATAAAAAAAAAACTTGAACTGTACCGTTTGTATCTGCCACCAGAAACATCTTCCTTGAGATTCCAACAACGGGCTGTTAATGTTCTGTACCGATTTTCCTGCTTATCTTCTCTCTATGACAGTAATATGGTGATGGAATCTCTTCCCGCATGTATATTAGAATAATAACCAATTGTTAAATGCCTGGCTTGAAAATAAATAAATATTCTGTAATCGTGTTGTAATATAATTAACTCACTGACATTATCGAACCCAGAAGTTCATATATGCGCAATCATAAGCTCTCCATACATCCCCATCCTGAGCTATTTTTTTCCAATGAGTCCATGTATAATTTACCACCCCCAATATTATTCTCCCACCTCATTCCTAGCCTACCTACTGGATGCGTTCCCTCTGGTTTTTCTTCAAGAAGTTTCATTTATCTTCTGACATTCTCCATTCGTGCCACATGTCCTGCCCATCGCAGTCGATGAGAGAGTGGGAACATATTTTAATACATTTTAAAATTGATTTTTATGTATTTTTTATATACAAATACTTAAATAATATGTAATTTAATGCTTGTCAAGCTCTTCAGGCCGCTTGGTGAACATTGTGCCACAAAATGTAGTCGGCAGTTGGCTCATTCGTTTAAATAAAAATTATAAAGTAAAGTGATCCCACAACAGGCCTGGAGGCCCTTGGGGTAGTAGGAGGTTAGGGCTCCTACTTTTTCTAGACAATTGGCACTTTATGTCAGCCGGGTTGTCAGCCCTGCGTGACGGCCGCCTTTACCCCCAGAACAAGCGTCTGGTACTCATTTCAGTTAGAGGCTGAGTCGACCCCAGGGCCATAGTGCCGCCAGAGGGTTTGGGTCAGTTTAAAAATCCTGACCCCAACGGGACTTGAACCCTCGACCCTCCGGCTTGTAGCTCAGTGCCTTAACCACTACGCTACGGCGTGCCCCAAATAAAAATTATATTAATATCTATTTGGCTCTTCTTTAATTAAAGGTTGCCGACCCCGGTCTTTACTGTAGAATAAATCCATTTAGCAGAATTTTATTATATTTTATATCTGTACAGACGTTGCTTATGTCAAGGTTTAAGTGGCTATAAAATATCCAATTACTCGCCATTTATTTCTGATTATTTAAAAAAAAATGCACATATTTACTTCTGGAGATTGATTTCAATAATCTGGCAGAGGAATGTAAACAGGGGATAAAATAAGAGTATGTTTCCATTTTGAATATTCTATTTTTAACTTAATGGAAAACATAAAAAAAGAGTTAGTGCTATAAATAAATCCATTTTGAAATCTGGAATGGAATAAATTAAAAGCTGGTTTAGAATATGTACAAGAAAATTTAGTGTCTGTTACATTGTTTAGTTATTTAGCACTTTACTCCTCAATGTGATCTTTTCTTTTTGTAAAATTCTTATAATAAAATAGTTCGCTATTTAGGAGTTGTGTAAATAAGCAAATTCTTCTATTAGTCGAATTTATGAGTTTATTAAGGAGCGCCATGACAGAGAAGTTACATGCAGTATTTAGTTTTAGTGATTGGGAGGAAGCATTAATTGGTGTGGCTACTATTCAAAACACTTACCTCTAGCCATTTCCCTCCAGCTGTAAGAATACTTATTTCTGACATCATATTCACCTATTATCTCATTAGAGTTTGATTAAAATGTGTGCCTAGTTTCGTCGAAAAGAGAGGCGTCCTCTCGATCTAATATATATTATACATATGTTATAATTAAATGTTTAACATTGAGCAATGCAAGCTTAATATGGTAGATAAGAAAAATAAATGCCTGGACGGGATTCGAACCCGGATCTCTGAGTCTGTACCTCAGCGTGATATCCATTACACCACCAGGCGAATCCAATTCAAACACTTATTTTTCTTATATAGGCCTATGTATTATACTCTCCATTATTACTAGATGTCGCGAGAACTCGGTCTTCACTGTAAGTATATAAAGTAACAAATATTCTCTTTAATTTGCTTTACTTGTTAGATAGTCAGCTACTAGATGGCAGTGAAGACCGAGTTCTCGCGACATCTAGTCATAATGGAGAGTATAATACATATATAAGAAAAATAAGTGTTTAAATTGGAATTGCGTGGTAGTGTAATGGATATTTACGCTGAGGTCAAGACTCAGAGAATCCGGTTTCGAATCCCTGTCCAAGGCAATTTATTTTTTTTCCTTCTGATCTAAACCATATTACGAAAATCTTGCATTAACTCAATGTAAAAACTTTAATTATAACATCTATAAAGCGTCACTGCTATAAAGTAAAAAATATTCTCTTTAATTTGCTTACTTGTTATAGTCTGCTACTAGATGGCAGTGAAGACCGAGTTCTCGCGACATCTAGTCATAATGGAGAGTATAATACATATATAAGAAAAATAAGTGTTTGAATTGGATTCGCCTGGTAGTGTAATGGATATTACGCTGAGGTACAGACTCAGAGATCCGGGTTCGAATCCCGTCCAGGCATTTATTTTTCTTATCTACCATATTAAGCTTGCATTACTCAATGTTGAACATTTAATTATAACATCTATAAAGCGTCACTGCTATAAAGTAAAAAATATTCTCTTTAATTTGCTTACTTGTTATAGTCTGCTACTAGATGGCAGTGAAGACCGAGTTCTCGCGATATCTAGTAATAATGGAGAGTATAATACATAGGCCTATATAAGGAAAATAAGTGTTTTAATTGGATTCGCCTGGTAGTGTAATGGATATCACGCTGAGGTACAGACTCAGAGATCCGGGTTCGAATCCCGTCCAGGCATTTATTTTTCTTATCTACCATATATATATATATATATATATATATATATATATAAATCAATGTTTGTTTGTTTGTTCATATTCTATGCATGGCCATACAGTTAATCCAATTTTGATGTTTTTTTTCTGCAAAATGTTCAGGAGATTCCCAGCATGAACATAGGCTATAAGGGAGTTGTAATACTCAACCTCTTCACTCCTAAAATCACCATATGTAGCGAAAAACGTGAAATAAAGTCCCTATTTTAACGCTTAAATGGCTTAGGCTGCCTAAACCATAACATACAACAAATTAATGTGCACAGAGTTGAATATCTCAAAACACTCTACAAAAAAGTCCGGGACAGCATATGTTTATCTTTTATGGATAACTCACAATAACCATTTTTGTCTTCATTGATTCCAAGAAGATCGGGATAAGTAGATTCCCGTGAAAGCGTGCTCTGCCATACCGTGTATATCCGTTTGTGATGGGGCTTTTTGAAAAATGTTCAGGAGATTCCGGGGATGAACATAGGCTATAAGAGAGTTGTAATACTCAATCCTTCACCCCCAAAAATCACTCTTTGTTGTGAAAAACATGAAGTAAGGTCCCTTTTTTGATGGTTAAATGGCTTACGCTGCCTAAACCATAACAAATACACCAAATTATTGTACACGAAATTGAATATCTAAAAAAAAACTTCAAAAAAGTCCGCGACAGCATATGTTTAGCTTTTAAATTAACTGATAATAACCATTTTTGTCTTTCATTGATGCCAATATCGGGATAAGTTGATTCCCGGGCAAGCATAGCAGTTCAAGGCTGGTGGTAAAAACACATTAACATTTATTTAGGAGTAGCAGCGCACGCCGGGTATTAGGTAGTGTATTATAAAATCTGACTTTCAGGTAAATCGTCACTTGTATTGTTTGGAATGACTCTCTAATGTATATAAGTGCTTCCTGAGTTGAGCTTATGTTAATTTTATCTCCCCGGAATGTTTACCCTAGTGGAAGCCAAGGTCGTATATCGAGACGGTTGTAGTTACACAGTGAAAATCGTCTCTTTTTTCACCAAGATATATATTTTAGTATAGCACATCAACTTTATCTTGACCGTAATGATTGAACATTCTGACACAAATTTTATCGTAGGCATGACCGAAAGAAGCGCTAATCGAGGGCGGAATTCTGATTATGGAATGCGAGAAAAGCCGTCCCTCTGACTATTATCGATTTCTGGATACGAAATGCATAGCTGTAAAGTATAACAATTCCTACATAAAAGGGTGGATTTGCGCAATACACTGTTTTAACTTAGTCGTTGAGCCAAGAGCCAGTTCCATCTTTGATAAGAAACTGGGGATGACCCTTAGGCAAATTTTCCATCATTTGTTTTACAACAGAGGAAAACAAAAAAACTCTAGTTGAAACAGTGCCGAGAGCTTAGATTATAAAATTATAATATGAAATGATAAAATTGTTATCTAATAGGCCCGTCTCCTCATCTTTGAAATATACTAATCCTCTGTAGACCTTTCGGGACTAGTCCTATCATCAACAGAATGAGCAGTAGATATGTTTGTGTTTGTTGGTCCTGAATACAATAGCTTAGGTCATGTTCCGAATGCAGCGTAATACTGGGATTGCGAGCCACGGAAGTAGATTTTCCTTCGCTGAAGTTTCGGAAGACAATGTGTTGAATAAAGAGATGATAATCTAAGTCTCGTCGATTCTGCATTTATATCGAGGTTGCATGTTCCACCATCACAGTTGGACTGCTAGGCTGCTGATATGCTCGGTTCTTTTCCTCGTGAAATGGTGACACGTCTCCAAACTTCTTTTGAGTAGGTGAGTTCTCCGCATCAGCAAGCTTATACGGAGTAGTCCAACATCTATGCAATCTTATTGAGTAACCTGAATATATTTTGTTATTGTCATTTTAAAATTGTTATTGTTCTTAGTAATGTGTTAAAATACCGACTGATGATCAGATCATTCAACAGATTGAAACCTTAAATTATTTAGGAAATATAATAGCACATAATGTAGAGGGTGTCCCATTCAAACCTCTCACATTTTAATTAATCATAACTAACAAAGTATGCGGAATTATGAAATGAGGCCAGTATTAAACGAAATAGAAACTCAAAGAATTTTCATTGCCACACATTAAAACACCTCTATATGTGCACCTTTAGTAGCACGAACAATATCAAGTCTGTATTCAATTTCGTGTCACATTCTGTCCAACATGTTCATTGGTACGATTGAAATTGCGTCAAGGACACGGGTTCGTAAATCATGAAGATCTTGTACTGAGTGGCAAACACACGGTTTTTACATACCCCAGAGGACTGATGTCTGGCGAACATGGTTTTATGTCATTATTGTGCAACATGCGGCAGACAAATTAACTGCAACAACGAAAACAAACATTATTTGAGTTTCTCCTTCTTTTAATACCAACCTCATTTCATAATTCCGCATACTTTGAGAGTTACGATTAATTAAAATGTGGGAGGTTTGAATGGGACACGGTGTATAATAAAATTATTAGAATAAACTTAGAAGATATTTTGGGAACAAATATGGCAAGAGACAATCAGACGAAACTCCATAAAATAACAGCTAAACTTGCATTGTCGTTTGGATCAGAAATTTTGACTCTCAGAAATAAAGTTTGAAAATATATTGGAAATACAACATATAGGATTAGTCATGATTACCAGGTGAGATTACATTCCTCATGAAACAATAAGAGAAGACCTACAAGTTAACTATATACTACAAGCTGTCTCATAATAAAGAGAACAATGGAGGAATACAATTTGAAAATTTTCCTAGAAGAGGACTGAATTATAGACCAGGTGGAAGGAGGGAAGTGGGGTGACCATTGAAAAGATTATCTAACAATTTTTTTTTTTTGAGTTTCGGAACGGGACATTGAGGGTTCAATCCTCGTTACTTTTGACGATGATGACCATTTTATCAATACTTAAAAAAATAACTAACTCTAACTTAAATTAATCATTAATATACCCCACTGCTAACCATGTTAATGTATTTTATGTTTAACTTGTGTTTAACTATGACAGGATCATTAATATCTGTTTCTAGATGTACTACTTTAAATCAATTAAAATCAGATCTCACATAAATAAATACATAGGCAATTTCTATATACGTATAAATATACATATACTGTACTTAATTTTTTTATTTAGGAATATTCCACAATACAGTGTTTCTCCGTCAACCCAAAGTGCTTTGCCGCCAGACGTTCCTGTCTACAGCATCTTCTTCCCTCAAATCTCTAGCTTCCATACTTCCCTTCACTCCATCCATCCATACATTCATCATTCTCTAGGCCTGCCTCCTCCACTTCTTCCATTAACTTTCCAATTAAGGATCTTCTTTGGTATTTTCTCTTTTTCCATTCTTATGAGGTGTCCATACCATTTCAGACGTTTTTCTTCTATTTTTCCTAACATGTTTTTTCTCAACTTGCATAATTTCCCTTATTGCGCTGTTTCACACCTTATCCCTTCTTGAAATTCTTGTCGATCGCCTCCAAGAATCCATTTCTACTCCTAACAGTTTGTTGGCTTGTTGTCTACTTACTGTCCAGGTTTCGGACCCATATAATAAAATGCTTTGTAACAAACAGATCTTGAAATATAGTTTTCTTCGTTCTATATATTATATTTCTGTTCCAAAGCATTGAGTTCAACAAACCAATGATTCTTCTTCCATCAGTTATTCTTCTTTCAATTTCTGCAGTTGAATTCTCACTTTTATCTAAAATAGTTCCTAAATATTTAAAATGTTTAACATTACGTATTCCTCCTGAATTACATTTTAGCTCATCTGTTGTATCCAATGAAAGGTATTCTGTTTTATTATAATTGATCTGTAATCATATACTTAAATACACATGCATAACAGTTACATATCCAAATCATCAGTTACCCCTCTATTTTAATATGAGAGATTGATGAGTTTTAAATATAATCTCTATTTTACAGATAATATTCTTCTTCTTCTTCTTCTCCTTCCTTCCAAGTATTAGGCCAAGGCCTGTTACGATCCTACAGTAAAGTAAAGTAAAGTAAAGTAAAGTGGTCCCACAACAGGCCCGGAGGCCCTTGGGGTAGTAGGAGGTTAAGGCTCCCACTTTTTCTAGACAATCGGCACTTTACGTCAGCCGGGTTGTCAGCCCTGCGTGACGGCCGCCTTTACCCCCAGAACAAGCGCCTGGTACTCATTTCCGTTAGAGGCTGAGTCGACCCCAGGGCCATAGTGCCGCCAGAGGGTTTGGGTCTGTTTAAAAATCCTGACCCCAACGGGACTTGAACCCTCGACCCTTCGGCTTGTAGCTCAGTGCCTTAACCACTACGCTACGGCGTGCCCTCCTACAGAAAATTTAATATTAAATATATTTATTAGAAATATTGGTAAAACATTAGACATCAGGGGATATTTCTTGGTTCTTTTCTCTTTACATTCTTTCTTTCCCAAGAGAAACATGGAGACCAAATTTGAATTATTCGTATTTTTATCATAAGTAATGCCAGGACTGCTTTCCAAATTATCGATAAATTCAATACTAATAAAATTCATTGTTAAAACCGTTGAGGTGGAGAGTCATAAAATAAAATAAGTTAAAATACCTTCTTAGGTAAAATCCGTCGTCCTCAACTTTTAAAATATGTAATCTTTATGCCTGTAGGCCTTTCAGGACATCCGTCCCATCTTTAGCAGTTCATTCTTCGCTACAGCATCCAGTATGATGTTTGATGCTGTAGCGAAGAATGAACTGCTGAAGATGGGACGGATGTCCTGAAAGGCCTACAGGCATAAAGATTACATATTTTAAAAGTTGAGGACGACGGATTTTACCTAAGAAGGTATTTTAACTTATTTTATTTTATCGATGAATTCCCGACTCACCAAGTGAGGAGTGAATTTATCTAGAGAATTTGGAAATAGAGAGTGGCATTTGTTAGGACTATTTAACGAATAAAATGAAGCTGTTTACTTACAAATCATTATTTAAATATAGTTATTTTAAAATATTTATATATTTATGTAAACGGCGATGCTTGAAAACAAATGAGAAATATTTGTTATACTTCATTTGTTCATCACTGCAAGCAGATCATATTATTTATTGCCAAAGGATCGCAATATTGTAAGAATGCACCCTAGTGGAGAAAAAATGAAACACATCAAACTGTTTATAACGAACATTATAGGTTATTAATTAATTTCTGATGTCCTATGATGTAAATTATATTTTTCTGGAATGTAAATTCCTGGGAAATAATATGTTTAAGAAAGTGGTATAAACAATTACTACGAATGTTTTTCTACTATATCCCGCTAGTAGTATCTGTTTATATTCGTGCACTATATATACAATCTGATAGCCGTATTTTGTAGAGAGCCAGTCTCTGCAAAATAATGCTCTGGCCTATTTAGAATGTTAAAAAGAAGGAGCTTGATTTTAATATGATACAATTAAACTGATAAAATCGAGGTGAAAAACGACTGTGATTGTTGTAAATCAAAATTCATTGAAATGTGATTGGTCATTGACTCCCATTTGGGGCATGAATTAAATAGTCAATTTTAATGCATTCTCCAGGTTGGATGTTTACTAGCATTATCATGATCTATTTTTTTCACTCATAAGTCATTAGAATATTAAATAATGAAATTGTAGATTTTATTTATTTATCTAATCCCGGTGGAGTTTGGTAAATGGCACGGAATACAAATATAAATGAAACATTACAAAACTGACAGTTTTAGCATAATTAAGGCATATTAACACGTATATTATTAAAAAACTTATTTTCGTAGATGTAAAATTATGTACTATATTGACATTATAGAGGATTCCTTAATATTCATTATGGCAATATTTGTGTTTCTGTTCTCTCTTTTTTTTTATCTTCGCCATTTAACAAAAAACACAGTTATGGAGCATCTCACACCAAAGGGATGACCGATCACAGAAATGTTGTTAATGTTGCACAAAGTATATTTCTTGAGGATCCTTTTTTTATTAACCTCCGCAGATTGTGTTGGAGGATTCAATTCGTATAATAGGATCTATGATTTCGCCTTCGCTTTTCTTATTGTTAATTTAGGTAATTCCAATTAGTTATTTATGTCTAAAACTTATAAAGAGACTGCGCCACAGATCACTTTGATATCCTGCGCAGATTGTTATTAATGGGAATAAGTTGTATGCTCTTGAACTTGTGTGTGTTAGATCGTCTCTCTACCAGTACTTGTTATATTAAATTCCCTTGATTAAGTAAATCCAAGTCGGAGTCCAACTCAGAGTGTGACTAGTGAAACTCTATGTATTGGACCTCCCAACAGGTAACGTTATCGCCACATTACACTCACATGTGTACTTCAAACTTCTAGGTTTCTTTTCTAAACTTATAGACCTATACTGTCTATCGGGGATAAAATTCACTTTTTCTTGAACTATAATCCTTTGGAATTGTTCGCCAGGAGATTCCTTCCAGCATCGTACCTTTTAATCATGACTGTTGATTTTTTCTCACTTGTTGCTCCAATGTGAAAATCTTGCCACACTTGTGAAATGGTCGTGACTGTGCGCTTCTTCGAATATTGTTTATGGGTGTCCGGCCATTACTAGTTACGCACAGTAGTCTGAACATTAATTATATTTTGCAATACGATATAAGTTGCTTACAACTTAATTGGCAATCGTCATTGAACGAGATCCTAATACAATGTGCAATGGAGTGCGAAGGATGTTGAATACTATTTTATATTAATGTTAATTCAATTGCTTAAGCAAGCGGAATTTGGAATATAATTAGAAATAAGAGTGTCGGTCCATTAAACTCTATGCTACTGACTCTTCTCACTTTGATCTCCTCAATTAAATAATCGCAAATTAAATTAATAAAAGTTCATTGGTAAGCGTGTGTTTTCCTTTTCAGGTCATGGGATATATTGAATAATTAAAATGGAATAATCATTGACCATTCAGATCAGCTATTGACGTAACTATCCTCATAATGTAGCTGGTAATTATGAAAATAGACAAGTTAGTTATTCTATAAATACAGTATTTTTTTTACTCGTAGTTACTTTTTCTCTTAGGGAATTGCTTCGTCTCACTACACGTAACATGTTTAATTTTTATAGCGTATTAAGTTATAGAAACTAATGACGTAGATTTCGTGAATATATTGAAAACGATAGGTAGAAATAATTGAAATGATGATGCAATACATTTCTATCAAACTGAAGTCTTCCTACATACTTTAAATTTTATTAAAATAATTTGGTAACAGTGGTCAACAGAGCCAAATTCAATATGCCGATTTTTAAATTGTTAACAAAAAAATGTATTGGTTGTGGTTTCTGTGAAATCGCGTTATATATATATATATATATATATATATATATAACTTGTATCAACCCTTCGTTCTGTGTCTCGCATATAGGGTACCTATACCTCCGCCCCATCAACCGTAAACAAAGATGAATATACTACTAGTTCTGGAGCAATATGAGAAGTACATTGTTCTACACAGGACGTAGCTTGATGTACTAGTTCGCGAACTCAAACATAGGAAATTCACAGCAGAACATCTGGGATTCCGTCTTAAAGAATTGAATGTACTTCCTGCTGGAGACCACTTCTCTTATCGTCAGCGGCATAAGACCTTCTTAGAATTTTGTCAATGGATGAATGTGTCTATTTCTGCAACAGCATTGATGGGTTAATGACAGAATACTCAAAGCTACTTCATCCAATATTGATTTTCAAAATTCATATATCATTATAACCTCTGTTTTGTTGAAAACATATCCGTCTTTTTTCTTCATCCCAAAGAAAATATAAAGCTATCCCATACCATTATACATCCCTATTAATGAATTACGAAGGAGTTAAGCTATCGTGGATGATCTCACGAAAATAGTTTTACAAACATTTTTCGTGTCTTCATCGATCCTACCTAGGGAGTTAGGACAAGTTGCGATTGCAAAAACGTTTTGGTTTGTATGAACGTTTGATTTGGTGATTACAAAAATGTATAAACTAAGTGCCAATAACACTGTAAGCTACGAAGATTGGAGTGCGAGTAGTACAACACATGCTGAAACTGCAAAATCTGATTCAATTTGCCTCGAAGTCCGTCCTAATCACAAAAGAAATCCTGACGCAATTCTTTCAATATGTCTATTTCCCATCTGCGCGAAGAAATCTCTTCTTCTGATTGATTCGCTCGGGATATATCGTGACAGAACTCATATCGATGCTATCCGACCTAAAAAAATTGTGTTTACAGTCAAGACCATCCCTCCTAGGTGCACACCTTACATTCAGTCACTTATTGTGCTATTCTTCCGACAGTTGAAGGCGGTGCTGAAGCGGATTGAAGATCACAGTATCCTTAAAGACTGTCAGTTCACAGTATCGTCCAGGGATTCAATTTATTCGCTGATATGTATTCAACACTCAGTTATGTTCTCCAGTATTCGCAGAATTTGTTCGGTACTTCTGGATTGTAGCTGGACATGATGACTTCAGACCAGAGAGGTTTAAAACACCTCCCGATATTCAAAAGCAGTGTGACTCGGAAGACTGCTTAATGCAGGCATCCATGAAGTGCTCCTACTGTCATAAGCCACTCTGTTTCCGGCACTTTATACTCTGTGGACATATTCATCCTTGTAATATTTTGCCAAGAGCTACCAACAACCCATTTGTTTAATTCAGTGACTAAAAATGCTCATGATTGTAATGTGCAGTGCAATTGTCAATGGCAAATATTGTGTGCATATTTGTAATGTACATGTAATACTCATTCAAACCAAAAGTTTTTTGCAATTGCGATCGCAACTTGCACTAACTCTTTCGCTAGTAGACTGCGCTACAAGCCGGAAGGTCGAGGGTTCAAGTCCCGGTGGGGTCAGGATTTTTAAAACTGACCAAAACCTTCTGGCGGCACTATGGCCCTGGGGTCGACTCAGCCTCTAACGGAAATGAGTACCGGACGCTTGTTCTGGGGTAAAGGCGGCCGTCACGCAGGGCTGACAACCCGGCTGACATCAAGTGCCGATTGTCCAGAAAAAGTGGGAGCCTTAACCTCCCACTACCCCAAAGGCCTCCTGAGGCCTGTAGTGGGAATACTTTTTAGCTGGCTCGGCGAACGTCGTATCGCCTTTAAATATTTTTACGTTAATTTTGCCGATGTTTTAATAGTTATCTGCTATTCGGGGCGGAAACAAATCCAACAAATCAAAGATAATAAAAATCGGTCCAACCTTTCTTGAGTTATAAATAGTGTAACTAATCCGACTTTGTTTGATATATACATATATAAGTCCCGGCCACGCGTTGCTGTGCCTAAGGTATACGTTAAATTATGTTTTAGTAAACTAAGTGAGAAATCTAAATCAGAAAGTTTTTGTTTTACACAATTTTTTAGTTCTGGTACGTTAATTACACCCGGTATAAATATGGGTGGTGGTTTATGTGGAAATGGTTTTGTTGATTAAGATGAATGTATGTTGTCTGCATTCTCAGTATCATCCATAAGTGTATCATAAGGATTATATACATTTATTGATGAAATATTTTGAGGAGGCTTGCTGATTTCATTATACTTCCGTTTTTTTCTACGAACTTGTTGGCAGTTTGGATTCTCATCATCATCATCAAGAAGTCTGTATAGTAATATCATCTTGTGATATATTATAGTCATCTTGTTTTTCATTTAATTGAGGCATGGAGATTGTTTCTGTAATATTAGGCACATTATTATAACTAACAGACTTACTTACAATTCTGTTATTCCGTTCCTTAGGACCTTCATATGTTTTTAAATTGACATTCTTCTTAAATGTAAGATTTATGTGACATAGGCCTATACCAATTTGCGGAAATTCACTTGATATCTTATCATTTATGGTCTCTAGAACTGATTCGCCATATTGTTCTATGTACCTTCTCGGTTCAGTTAAATTTAAATTAAGTTGCTGTCTTTCAGCCAGATTACTTAAAACTAATACTTACACACGAAATTAATATTATTATCAATATATTTAAAATAAAATAAACACAAACACACTTAAATTATGAAATAATCAATATTTGTAATTCAATTGAAATTCGCGGTTGCAACAAAAAGCACAGCCACCTGGTTAAATAATAAACCAATTACCTTACACGGCCATCTGTTAGAATCGTATGGAACTCACAGATAATTATATCTCTTTGTTAGATAATAAACAAATAATTTGCAATAAAAATAATGCGACTATAAATTTATTTATAAACTTCCCTAAGTCTCAAGTTGGATCAAACTGCACACAGTGGGCAATATTTTATTAAAATCGGTTCGGTAGTTTAGGATTCCATCGCGGACAAACAACGTGACACGTAATTTATATATATATATATATATATATATATATGAGATTATTTTAACAACAGGTATCTTTATATATATATATATATATATATATATATATATATATATATATTACGTAAACCAGTAAAATCGAACGTAAAATTGCGACTTGGGAGAAATTCTCTTATATACGCAGTTCCTGCATGATGAATTTTTTAATTTTTAGACCTCACTGAATTATGAGTATCATACATTGGGCTTATAAGGGAAAGGGTATTAAGTCCAAAAAGATAGTTCCTGAGATAAATTGATTGAGAAGTTTCAAGGTTTATGAGAAATTGTAGTTAAGAATTTGTAAAGGTTTCATGGTAAGAAATTATGAAGAGATAGAAATTATTTATTTTCCTTGTAGAGACTGCATCGCACGTACTGTCATTAAAAAGTACATTTCTCGTTTTTGGGCTTATGGAGCCCACGATATGAAAAGAAAGACAAGTTTATAACTCAGGTATGTGTCGTCTGTTTCGTCTAGTTATAAACCTAAAATTATTTGTTGACCTCATTTATTCAATCTTAATTACCTCTATCCGTCTGCAGCTGATGATATAAGTATGTTGCATAGTAATACTTGTTGATGTGCGGACTAGTTATGAAATGGACTGCGCATTAATGTAAGTGGATCTTATGTGAGCATATTTTATTTTCTTGTTTACTTCAAATGTATAACATGTTAAACCCTCTGACCTCCAAGATGAGTGCCCACCAGATTATAAATAATGTTTGTTGAATAATTGTGTATGTATGTACGTACGTATGTATATATATATATATATATATATATATATATATATATATATATATATATATATAATTCCCGTGTGGATTGTTAGTTCCCATCGAGCGCTTCCTCGAGTGGTGGGTAGGGGAGCGTTTCCGATATATGGGAGGTGAAGATCCTTGATTGGAAAGCTAATGGAAGAACTGGAAGAGGCAGACCTATGGAAGGTTGGATAGATGGAGTAAGGAGAAGTATGGAAGCTAGAGATTTGTGGGAAGAAGATGCTTTAGACAGAAACCTCTGGCGATAAATCACTTTAGGTTGAATATCCTAATATATATATATATATATATATATATATATATATATAAATTAGAGATGAACAGACAGGTGAATGGAGAAGACTACATAATAATGAACTACATGGTCTTTACAGGAAGCCAGATATAATAAGAACAGTTAAGTCTCGTAGACTGCGATGGGCAGGACATGTTACACGTATGGGGAATGAAAGACTTGCATGGAAATTTCTTGTAGGAAAGCCAGCGGGAAAACGCCCAGTTGGTAGACCAATAATGAGGTGGGAGAATAACATTACCTATGATTTGAGGGAAGTAGATTATACAGGGAATGATTGGAAAGCATTAGCTCAGGATAAGGATGTATGGAGAGCTTATGTCCGCGCGGCCGTGAACCTACGGGTTCGATAGTGCCAGTGAGTAAGTAAGTATAAATTAGAGTGCTATCCAAGAGAGGGTAAACAGAAAAGATTAAAAATGGGAGGCTGTACTGAAAAGAAATGAATCAATCTCGTACATCATCTCATCATGCTGACCAGTACTATTTTAGAGTAGTAACCCATCCCGTTAGTTCTTATTGCATAAACATTATTTAACAGTTATGTCACGAGAGAAATTATTCAGACCGGTTCCTTTGAGTCATCAGTACAGGAGATTAAAGGGCCCCCTTCCTGTGTTAGACAATAATCCCTTTGCAGCTTCAGCTCATTTGTAACCAGACACATGTTTCCATTTTAGTTATCTTCTACACTGTAGATAAAATTGCAATTTTATTATTCATTACTTTCCACTGGTGGTATCTTTACCTTGTCGTGGTAGAATGACTTGTGTTCTTAAATGACCCCGAGAGCTGTGCCGGAGGTAGCATTGATACCGAAAGATCAAAGGTGATATCTATTTATCTACAATGGCTTAGCCCAATGTTGTGGCTTAGCCTCCTTTGTTAGGAGTTAGTATACTAAGATAATTTAGTAATGCTTATTTGCCCACAGATGTCATGAATGATATGCGATCAACATGCTGGCCCAGTGAGACATCTGGCAGGCAACTAAGTTATTACTAGGATGATGATGTTGGTATTACCCGTTCAAAGTATCTCTGCAGGCGGAAGAATCAGGAAGCTCTGTTCGTTGGTTACACGTGACGTCATATAAGGCAGTGTACACTGTCAGCGTCCCACGTCCCATTCCCCTTTGCACTCTAGATAGCAGTGTCACGTGGTCTATTCCTGCATAAACACGACTGCAGTGCCCTCCGTCAACAACTGCGCTTACTCCTTAAACGGGTAATAAGTTTTACTTAGATGCCATTTTATTCAGACTTTAGTAACTTTTACGAGCCTGAAAATCTTCATACTCGCGACCCACGGCTTAAAGTCCCTCCCGGAGGATTAACTCCTTGGATTTTTCCACTCTTAAAAAATCCATCGACCCCGGCCGTGTTTGAACCCGCGACCCTCGGTACCAGAGGCAAGGAGCATAACCACTAGTCCATCGTGACCAACTCAAATGTGATAACCCAGACGAAAACAGTACCTTGTTAAAAGAGTGACGATCTTTAACGTAAAAATAAAATCGTCATGAAACACGGATAAGGGTCTCACGGGAATTAGATTAATCTCTTTTGAAGGGGAAGTAACTATATAGGAAGTTAGATGACCAGGAAAAGGTACTCAGGAATTAATGCTACGGTTTATTATACAGCGTGTCGCGCCCGACGTGACGCGAATTCGCGTTTCGCTCGGCGTGATGCTGGTTCCATATGGAGCGCATACGCTACAGCGCATATGTTTATGGAATTGTCGCCAGATGGCACCACATATATGGAAAATCAAAATGACCAACGTTCATAATAAATTTCCAAATGTGTTTACAAAAAACTAATGTATACAAACCTGTCCTTGCATAACCTAATAAAATAAATTACTTACATACTATTTAGTAAACTGTAAACTAATCTGATGTACACTAAACTGACCCATCGGAATCTAACATAATGAAGTGATTGAATATTTATTTCTTAAAATATGGTTTGGAATTAAATGCAAATGTTGGTAATTCACACATATGTCCTGCCATCTGGTGGATTTAATTTTATGAGCGTTCACGTATGCCAACTTCAATTCTAATAAAGAACTTTGAAAATAAATTGAGAGGAAAAGTCATAATTTGTGTACATTGATAAACATATTAAAATTCTTCATAAAAAAAGTTTCAAGTGTCGTTGCAAAACGATTAAAATAGTTCGAAATATTAGTAAAGACAGAAAAAGTACCTAGAGCAACAGCATCATATGAATGTTGTATGGAAAATCATAGAATAAATTATTCTTTAGTTCTTAAATAAACATATGGTTGATGAATATACCAAATTTTAGAATACTTCAGATTTTCGCCTGAGCAGTTTTATCAGGTTTTGAATTTAATAGAAGACGAAATTTATGCACATCCATAATATCCCCGATATACAATATTTACAGCTTTTAATTATCTCTTGACCTCTCTTGACTAAGTTCAAGCCACAATAACTTTTTTCTGTACATCTCTGTACTCCGTCATGCTCATATTGTAAAAAACATGTATAGATCTCGATGATTTGCAACAAAACTGTCTAACTTTCGTCGTTAAAATTGGAAAGTTATAAAACAAGTACTGTATTTCCGACATTTTGTTAACAAATCTTAGTTTGTTTTTAGCAATTACACCAATGAGTATGGGTAATATCTTCTATATTCTTTGTTTGCGCTGGCAAATTGCGCCCTGGATTCAAGAGATTCCAAAACACGACGCGACATGTCAGCGCAAATTTTTTTGCGCCAGCAATTTGCGTTGTAGATAAACCACATCCATTCGAATATATGGGGAGCAATTTTTGCGCTAGCGCGTTGCGTCGTAGATAAACCACAGCATAAGAGCTTTATATTATACTATGGCACTGCACCGAGACCAGAATTTGGAAAGGGGTTTTTAGTCCGAAAGAGGATCCTCTCAGCTACCTGCGATGTTAAGTATGCTATGATAGGAAATCATATAAAAGGTAAATGTCATGATTTTATACTCATACATGATCCATTTGAAGATAAGGTTGACTAAATCAAGGGTGAGTTCTACGAAGGCTAAGAATGTATATTTGATTTACTTTCACATACAATATGAAAATTATTGCCTCTAAAGAGATATTAATGTGTAAGTGGGACGGAAGATAAATTCAGGACAATAATAGGCAAATTCTGTTTTCATAATTATACACTGATAATGAGGTTAGAATATTCATCTTTGCCACAGCAAAAATAAGTTATCACTAAGAGTATAAAATTCCAGAATAAGGATGGATATTCATAAAAAATACCCCTGGACGTCTCCAAATAGTGAAACGTGAAACCAGATAGATCATGTATTAGTAATAACGCTGATATAGTAGCACAGTCTATGTTAGCTCAAGATGACCCTGACAATTTTGAATTAAAACTTGAGAACTTATTAACTGCGACAAGAATAACAGTTCAAAATTGCTTATAATTTTTTACTGGAATGTTCAGATGAAAATATGGCAAACGAAGAAGAAACTGCTATAAATAGAAAATGGGATACCAAAAGAGATAACATTAAATTTACAGCGTCAGAAAGCGTAGGTTATTTAACAAAGAGAGAAAATAAGGAATGGTTTGACGAGGAATATGACGACATTGCAAATGAAAGAAAGGCACCAATAATGAATCCGTTACGCAAGTCAAATATATTAAATTTAGAATAATTGGATAACAAAGAAGGGAAACCACCAGGGTTTTAAAGAGGAAATATTTAAGAAAGAAAAAATAATTATCTCGAAATGAATATATATATATATATATATATATATATATATATATATATATATAAACACTGGGCTACAAGCCGGAGGGTCGAGGGTTCAAGTCCCATTGGGGTCAGGATTTTTAAACTGACCCAAACCCTCTGGCGGCACTATGACCCTGGGGTCGACTCAGCCTCCAACGAAAATGAGTACCAGACGCTTGTTCTGGGGTAAAGGCGGCCGTCACGCAGGGCTGACAACCCGGCTGACATAAAGTGCCGATTGTTAAAAAAAAGTGGGAGCCTTAACCTCCTACTACCCCAAGGGCCTCCGGGCCTGTTATGGGATCACTTTACTTTACTTTTTACGTGCAGATCAGGAGACTAAAGAGGATGATTTTATAGATAGCAGAAATACTATTCACAGTACTAAGCGCATTGGAGGTTGAAATTGCAATAGAACAATTAAATATGTAAAATGAACCAGGTTCAGATGGGATCCCAGCAGAATTGATAAAATCACGGCGAGATACATTGATGTATAAAATACATCGGTTGCTTAGTATAATTTAGGAAAGAAATAAACTCATATAAATGAATGGAAGGAATCGATTATCGTACCAATGTATAAGAACGGAGATAAAACTAATTGCAACAACTACAGGGGAATCTCATTATTTTGAATATCGTACAAAATATTATAAGAAATACATAACAGCCTCCACACTTATTCCCTATATTGATGACGTAATAGGCGAACGTGCGAATTTAGAAGAAATAAGTCTACAGTGGATCTTATTTTTAGTATAAGACAGATATTAGAAAATAAATGGGAATAACGACACTGTACATCAAATATATGTAAACTCGTATCTGTAGACTTCAGAAAGGCGTACGATTCAATTAAAAGGGAGAAGAAATCTTAAAGTATTTTGCTAAATTTGAAATTCCTTAAATTTTGTCAAACTTATTTAAATGTGTCTACATGACATAACACTAAAGTTTGAGTAGGTAAATAGTTTTCACATACAGTACTTTTAAAATTCACATTGCGTTAAATCAAGGAAATGCACTGTCTCTTATACTATTCAATTTTATAGCAGAATATGCACAAAATCTTTAGAGGATAAGAGAGTGTACAACTCAATAGTATTGATACGGTGCTGGTATATGCTGATGATGTAGTAATATTAGGTGATTGCGAGGAGATACTAAAGGCCAATAAACACACTCTGTTGAGTAACACTAAGAAATTTGGACTGGAAGTAAACATCAATAAAACTAAATATATGGTCACAAATACAAATGTAATGTAGCATATATAATGGAAATGGACAATTGGTGACAAATGAGGGATATTTTAAAGACTTGGCTGAATTAATATACCTATAATTATTATAAATATGAATGAGGTATAGAAAGAAATTAAAAATATGTTCAATTCAGGAAGTACATGCTACAGGGACTTTTGTCATCCCAACGTTAAACTGAAAATATATAAAACGCTAATTCTTCCGATTACATTATATGGATGGGAAAGACAGACTCGTACTTTAAAGTACGAAAACAAGTTTACTAGCATTTGAGTATAAAGTTCTTTCGAAACATTTTGACCAAAGGGAGACGAATAGGCAGTTTGAATGGAGAAGACTACGTAACAATGAGCTGCATGATCTCTATGGGAAGCGGGGTGTAAAAAGAACAATTAAGTCTCATAGACTGCTAAGGGCAGGACATTTGACAGGAAAGAAGGGCATGGAAACTCTGTAGGAAAACCAGAGGGACAGCTCCCAGTAGTTAGGTCAAAGAATGAGTTGGGAGATTAACATTAACCATTATCTGAGGAAGGATAATTATTTGAGGGGATGATTAGAGAAAAATATCTCAATATAGGGATTTTTGAAAACTTATAACTGCGCGTCCATTAATCTCCGGATTTGTTTGTGCCAGTGAGTTTCTCAGTTAGTTATTATGTATTACTCAATACAGTGGAATCCGGTTATTCTGAATTAATTGGGACCCGTGATTGCTGGGAGTACATAATTTTCGTATAAACGGAAAAAAACAGATTCGAGAATGCTGCATTATGTTAAGATATTTGTGAGAATAACTGAGCACGGCCTACTTGTTTCTTGTGCTCTTGGCAACATAGAGTACGAATGTTCTAAAATTTGTCACCCGGTAGCACTGAGTTTGTTAACACTATGCCTACAAAATAACCCCACGATGGATTCAGTGATATTATAAGAGTTTGTATAACACTGGTCAATATGATTGTCTCATGAGTACCAATAGTCGTTCTTAATGCAGTTTTTTTATCATGTTTTCAAATATATATTTGGAATTTCTCCATCACCCACAGTTTTTTTTAATTCAATTTCAATTAATGGGTTTAAATAATTATTTTCTGCTTAACACACATTAAAGGGATTACGTCAAAATCAAAACATACAGTGGTGTACTATGAGTTGCAACACTGCGAAGAATTGCCCATAACAAAGCCTCCAGAACATGTGACATTAGATGAAGAGACCTCAGATGCGCTGATGGAAGTAAGGAAGAAGAAGAAGAAACAGATTTTGGTGATACAACTTTTGAACAAAGCTGTTCATCTGAGCCTCATTTATTGACTGAAGAAGATCTTAACAATCTCATACGAGATTTAAAGTTATCCAAAAACTAGTCTGGAATGCTTGGTTCCCGGCTAAAAGAATGGAATCTTTCGGAAACCTTGTGTGATGGAGAAAAACCGATATCATATTTGAATTCAGGAAAAAGCAATACTATCAGAATCAGATATTTTTCTTTCTGAGACAAAAAAAAAGTTTATTTTTTGTTGCTTAGTGTAATTAGTAATTTCCTTAAAATTCGTATAATTAGTGGACTGACTACTGTAATTGTTAATGAAATTAGTTAATAGTACACTGCTCAAAACAATTAGAGGAACACTATGGAAATATGCAAATATTTTTTCATTGGATAAAGGTACAAACATGAAATTAATAAAGTACATTATTTGTGGTTATTTATTTATTTATTTATTGCTCATGTCAGTAAAAACAAATGAATAACGCTGACAATTAACTTTTCAAATAATTCCGCTATGTAAGCAATTTAATCTTGTGCTTATTTTTCAAAGTTAAACACTCGTTATATAGAGTTAGTATCGTGTATGGCCTCCACGACATTCGATGACACTTTGGCACCTTCGTGGCATGCTCCCAACAAGATTCTGGATTTCCTCTTGCGGGATACTCTCCCATTCCTCCTTCAGAGCATCTCCAAGTTGCTGCAGAGTTTGTGGAGCTTGATGTCGGTTCCTGACCTTCCTGTCTAGAAGATCCCACAAGTGTTCAATAAGGTTGAGGTCTGGGCTGACCGCTGGCCACTCCATTACCTCAATTTCATTCCTCCTCAGGAAATCCCTGGTGACAGCCGCAGAATGTGCTTTGGCATTATCCTGCATACACAGAAATCCAGGGCCTACTCCAATGGCAGCAGGTACTACATGCTCTTCCAGAACGTGCTCGATATACCGGACAGTATGCAGTCGCTGGGGAACAAGTACAAGGTCCGTACGATTGTTGTACATAACTCCGGCCCACACCATTATGGAACCTCGTCCGAATGAATCAATTTCCTGTACAGCCACTGCAGAAAATCTTTCTCCTGGCCGTCCCCACACCCTCAATCGACCATCACAACGTGTAAGACGATACCTGGATTCGTCCGAGAAGAGCAGAGACTCCCACTGGTTCAGGTTCCAATCACCATGGTTTTCAACATACGTAGGCTTTGCTGCCTTATGCCCATTTGTTAAACGTGGGTTTTTAACGGGCCTTTTTGGACGAATATTCTCTTTCCTTAATCTGTTCCTTATGATTTGGTCTGAAACCCGGATTTCGGAAGCCATATGAAGGTCATTCTGCAGGTCTTTTTGCAGTTTTTGTACGCTGTCGAAGAGCAGAAAGAACAACGTATCTGTCATCCTGGGGGCTTGTTTTAAATGTACGGCCCTGGCCACGTCTTCTACAATACTGACCTGTCTCTCTGTGCCTGTTGCGTAACCTGGACACCACGGAAGGAGAAACCCCAAGCTCTCTAGCCACTTGTCGCAGAGATTGACCTTGTCTTAAAAGATGTAGAGCATGATACACTTCAAACTCATTTAAATGCCTCATTTTGTCAGAGACTTCAATAAAACAAGGCAATAATCAACATTTGTCACTATAGCAACATCAGGAAGCTTACCAATTAGAAGTGGCCAGTGCCTTCCAAAATAAAAAAAATCTCTATATTTGTTATTTGAGGCAATTTCTCTGTATTTAGGCCATGGATCTTTAAAATTTGTATCCAATGATAAAATTAATAATTCAATTTACATATTGTCCAACTTTCAGCATCACAGCTTAAAAAACCATTACTTATTCAATTTATTACAAGTGTTCCTCTAATTGTTTTGAGCAGTTAGTTGAATCCAGTGTGCATTAATTTTAGCTCATGATCAAGTATTTTGATTTTCCATTCCATTCCAATAACTTGGTCTAATCTCTCACATTTTAGGTATATTTTACATGTCACATGCCACTCGGGCCTTACAGTGGCACGACCTGTCGGAAGAGAGATTTTAAACATGGATCAAAAACATACTTTGACCATATAAGGATATGGAGGGCCTCCCCGAATGAGCGGTAAGCTGAATAATGAGGCATCCTCCGAGACAACACAACTTGAAGACGAAACACGCCACACACACACACACACACACACACACACACACACACACACACACACACACACACACACACACACACACACGCACACATATTCGTACTAAACATAACGAAAATGATAATGATAATTTTGATGACCAGATGATGTTCGGGGATCGTTTGGGCCTTAAAGGTTCCTGAAATGTATCTTAAAGTTAAGGAGAAAACCCGAAAAAGAATCATCACCCAGGAAACTTGTCCCGACCGGGGATCGAACCGGCGCTCTCTGCAATACGAGGCAGCGACGCTATCCCGAAACCATAGCGGTAGACCTAAAGTGATTTGTGATGCTTAATAATAGTTCTTGTTGAGTTATTGAATGTATAAATATATACAACCAATCTTCATTATGTAATGTGTTCTTTCATTCTGTAAGATTTAGTTTATTTCTTTATTTATTTGTACTTGGATTAACGGGACGTTTTGATCGTCAGGTTTCGGATAACGAACGGTACTACATTGTAATTGAATTAAATGTAACTAGAATTGTTAAAAAATCAACGCGTTGTATGGAAATAAAAACCTGTATTTTATAGTGCATTTCATATGCTTATTGAAATATGAAGCATTTATATTAAGTTCCCCAAATGGTTACCATCTTCAGTAATACTTAACTCAGGTCATTTTATGATTTTTGAAATTTAGAATTTTCACGAGACAATGTTAGGTTAATATAAATGAGGAACTAATGGAAAAGAGGCACGTGTCTATTGTATGTTTTGTGTTTGGAGTTAATTATTCTTCAGCTTCTGTCTGACAAGTGTTAGGTCTCAAGACCTGTTACTGTCTTACACTAGTCATACACCATCTCTTAAGAGGAAGACCTAGATATATTTGGTCATTGCTATATATTTGCAGACTGCCTTTGGAATTATGGTATTGGGAATTCTTTGAAGATAACGTGGAAAAACTGAACTTAAACTACCGTGAAATAATTTCAGAGTCCTATAGAACAACAGTGCCCATGCACCAGAGTTTATAAAGCCAGCGATAACCCACAGTCGAACCAAATATCGATTATCATCCTCGATTACTCTCCGTTGCTATGAAATGTAAATTACCAATATTTGCAATAAATCCCCAAATCTATGTTACAAATATATCAATAATATTAAAATTACCAAACGTTTATTAAAAATGGGTGTACACTTACTTATCACTCCCTAACGCTGATCCAACCAGCGATAACCCAGAACAGCGATAGAAAAATCATAGACTAAGTAATATATTGTGTGGAGAAAATAGCAGTTAGCATCACAATATTGTCTAACAGTGTCATAATATTGTGATTTGCATATTTAAATAAATACTTTAAAATTGTATAATCATGTTATAAATATTGTTTGAAAAAATTTAAAATACTAAATAATGTTAGTAAATACAGAAGAAGAGCTATAGTTTACAAGAATATAACTGAAAAATCAAGCGCTAGTAGAAGTGCAGTTGAGCCGATAACGTTACTGGTACTGATGATATATTCTGAAGTGGCCTAATTTTTAGTTCATTTAAAATACCCCAATTTATTTTTAAATCCCGTTTAGTAGACCCACCTGTTCTCTGCATGAATAACATTTTACAATCCGTTATTGTGCTTTTATCGCTTTTCGTTAATGTCCATAGCCATAGCTTAGTGCAGATTATCCCAGTGTATTCTATCTATGATGCTAGATGGTGATGGAGGTCTCCCTATATCAAAATCACGAAATCACTAGAGAGGTACATGTGCTCTGGGCTCTTCAATTGTAGAATTAAAAATGGCGTAGTTAAAGAAAGAGACAAAGATGGATTGCCATATTTGAACTGCATTCTAAAAAGTGTATTCACTCTTAGTGCAGTAAATGTCTAAAGAGTAAACAAGAAAGCAAACCGATGTTTGAGTGGGCTCAACGTAAACTCTTTCACAACAATTTCCGGGTTTTGTAGAATGATCTTGTTTTGACAAACGTTTCTATTTATATGGCTTATAAAGAACATTGGAAATTTAATCCTAAATGTTTAAGAGAGTTTGTTGTTAAGAGAAAATAACATGTAATCAAGAAATTACTTTTCTCATTCTAATTATCTTACATTATTAAATTGTTTATGTTAATTATTAATATATGTAACTTTAAAAAAACATATGATTTTTATATATCATTATTTACACCATTCTGTCCAAATTAATTTTTAAACAATAGAAGTTCTGCCATCGCATACCTATATTGAAGTGGAGTGTTTCCATTCTCTGTAATACATAAGAAATTAATATTTTAATTGAAAACAGTCATACAAAATATTCCCTAGAAGTTTCATTGTTTATTTGTTATACCCGTGGATCGCCACGTGGGATAAAGGGACTTGCTTAACTTTCACATTTAGGTGTTCACTTTATAAACAGCACATCAGTAAAATCTTGTTCGTTTGGGGTAGAATATTTGTCTCTTGGATTTTCTATTGTGCTTTACCATAGAATCCCTACACAGCATCCAGTAGTAATCTTCATTCATTTAAGTATTCCATCCTCATTCGTATCTCCTCTCCATTTCTCGAATATCCTGGAGGATCTTCTTTTCTTGTTCCTCACTGACTACCCAGAGTGTCAGGAAGCTCGTCCAAATGTGAAAACAGAAAGTGTAATTTGAGACTCATGTTGTAACGCAATGTTCTCAACTTCTGTAGCATGTTGTTCATATTTTTGACATAATCAGGATATTTGTTTCCTAGAAAATTGTTCAAACCTTCTTTAAATGCATTCTAAGAATTTTTATCTTTAGAATACCTAGTAGCTTTAAATTTTCTGCATTTAGCTAGAGCTGTGATTTGTGCACCCACAAAGATTCCTTCTTTAATTTTGGCTTCTGACAGAGCAGGAAATTTGTCGCTGAGATATTTAAAATAATCACCGTCTTGGTCAAGAGCTTTCACAAACTGTTTCATGACACCAAGTTTTATATGAAGAGGTAGCAACATAATTTTCTTAGGATCCACTAGACTACTCCTTATTATGTTCTTACTATCTGGTGTTAAATTATCTCTTTTGGGCCATTATCGTTGTTTCCAACGCTTGTCTCTTGCCCTAATATCCCACTTGCACAAATAACATGGACATTTTGTGAAACCCTGTTGTTGGCTTAATACCATACAGATTACTTTCAAATCTCACACAACAACTACTGTTTTTCAACATATTCAATTTTCACCAAAATATATTCAAACTTTCATAATTCTCCTTCAGCTACACTGAGTGTGTAACTGGAACTGAAGACAGTTCATTACCTTTGTGTAACAGCACACCCTCAAGACTTCTTTTACTAGAATCAATAAATGTTTTCCAGTCATTTGGATCGTGTATAACAGAACCCAGTTTCTTTATCAACTCTTGAAATGTTATTGCAGTAAACCAAAACAAAAAAAGAAAAATTATCAGGTGTATATAAATTGAAGTGTGGCACATGTGACAATGTCTAAATAGGACAAACTGGTAGACCTTTTATCTCTCGGATAAAGGAACACATGAGAGCATATAACAGAAATTTAGAAAATTCAAAATATGCTAACCACCTGTTCCAATTTAATTATTGTTTCGATCCAAATTTTGAAATTTTACATATTTGTGATAAGGGTAAGAAGTTAGATCTTTTGGAGGCTGTAGAAATTAATAAATTTAAAAGTATAGGTGAGAGTGAAGACCCTTGTCGTACTCCTTGGTTTATTTGAAAAAAAATCTTATTTTTAGTCAACTGAGGGTCAATACAAATATTTGTTCCATAGTACAAGCTCTTAACAGTTTCTATAATATGAATAGGGAGGCCTTTTTCTTTTAGGATATTCCACAATATTTCCCTGTTTACTCGATCAAATGCTTTATCTAAGTCTATAAATAACAAATGTGTTTCTAGGGGTTTTCTTGTCTTTTGTTTATTATCTGATTCAGGGCAAATACTCCATCGGTACAAGATCTTCCTTTTCGGAACCCGTTTTGTTCTTCTGCTAGTGTTACTTCAGTAATTCGTTGTATTCGTTTTGCTATTATTCTAGCATAGATTTTATATCCACTATTTAGGAGGGTAATGCCTCTGTAATTAGAAGGTTGGTTTCTTTCTCCTTTCTTGTAAATTGATTTTACTATACCTTGCCTCCATGTTGCTGGTATATTATGATTCTCCCAACACACATTAAGAAAATTCAAGAATCTTAATTTAAAGAATATATCTGCATATTTAATTAGTTCTGAATTGATGTCATCTGTTTCGCTAGCTTTTCTATTATTTGTTAATTTGAGCGATTCTTCCAGTTCTTCCATTTGTATTTTATCTACTTTCAAATTCTCACATTTTGGCTCTTCTTCGTTTTCATTCTCGTTGTACCACAGGTCTCTGAAATATTCTATCCAATGTTCTTCTGATATTGATGTAGGTATATAATGCAGCTTCTTTTTCTGATTTATTTGAATATTTAATTGTTCTATAAGCAGAATTAAATATATATAAAATTGAAGATAAAATCAGCGAAAATAATAAGAAATGGACAGAACACTTAATGAGAATGAACAACGAAAGAATACCAAAAAGAACCTTCCTGTATAATCCCAGAGGAACAAGAGATGTTGGCCGACCACGTAGAAGATGGACTCCACTTTTAACTTCGCCGGAACAGGCTGCATAGCCTAAACCTTGTAGTAGAAGAAGGAGAAGAAGAAAAGTAGTAAAAAACTGTTAAATTCTCAACTTGATTTGAATGAATCCCCTTTGTTAAATTAAAAAAAAAATAAATAAATATTGTTGTATTGTTGCTTAGATCAGTTGGAACACAATTCATAATTTGTTAACATGTCTGAAGAAGGTACAGTGTATCGAAACAGCTGTCACTGAATTATATAATAAATATGAAAATCAAATAAAACTAAGTTTTATTTTTATTTAATTAATAGACTAACTTTTCTTCATCATTGATGTACTGCAAAACATATTTTTCTCTCTTCTTGTAGAAAGACACAGACGTATCATCTGCAGTCGATTGTTTTCCTGTAGTCTGGAACCTAACAACTCAGCAGTATCCTGCATCCTTGGGAAGGTTTATGTCCCTTACTATATCATTTGCTTGGGCGTGATAATGGTTGTGGCACACTTGATGTTACCCCCTAAGAGAGCTATGGGCCTCTTAAAGTATATTTTCAAAGTCAAAATCTGCCTTGAAAACTGATAAAAGCACGAACAAGTTTGGGTAACGTTGAATTTGCCACTCCCGAATATTCAAACATCACGCCTGAGCTTTGGTGCCTATGAATGTAGCACGTTATCAGTAATCGGTATTGGTGATGATTACGACGTTAAAACTCTAAGTTGTTAAAGAGAGTGTGTGTGCATGTGATGATACGCTTCAGGGTGAATTCCAGAGAACATAATACGTAGTATTCTAAAAGTTAATGTGGGCTCCAAAACACAAAGACAGTCTCTGTTCTCATCATATACGTTTACTTTTAGCATCCGTCTGTGTTAAATTTGGCTACAGAAACTCATGTTTTACTCACCGTGCAATTCGACTGATTTATAAAAGTCAATTGTCAATATTTAAAATTCTATTTTTAAAATTCGCAAAATATATTATTCAATTGTTTATATATTTTTAAACATCAATTTATTTAATTTTCATATCCTTTTATGGTATGGACTGTAAAACGAAGCTGTAACATTTCAGAGATGTTTACTTTTTTAAATTACTCTATTTTATAAAGAAATATCCACCTCTGAAAATTGTACATGTGGATGAGAAGTCAGTAGGGGGCTGGTAGGACTTTTGTGCTACATAGAATATAAAGAAATTGGCATTTTTTTATCTTAAACAAAGATAAATTTGTATGTTTACTAATTACGTATATTAAGCCAATTTCATTATCGAAACTAACTAACTAACTGGCTGTATCGAATCTGGAGATTCTCCTGGCCGTCCGGACATAACGTTTCCATACTTCCCTATCCTGTGGTATAGTTCCCAGAAAATCCTTATATAATACACTTCCTCAAATAATAGTTAATGTAGTTCTCCCAGCTCATTTGTGATCTTTATACTAGACGATTTTACTATTGAGTTCTTGTAAGAAGTTTCCTTGCCATCTTGAGTTCCATTGGTGCCACATGTCCTTCCCATCACACTTAACAAGACTTAACTACTCTTATTGCGTCTGGTTTCCAACAAAAATCATGTAGTACCTCACTGTTATGCAGTTTTCTTAATTCACCTGCCTCTCTTTGGATCAAACATTTTATTTAGTACCTTATTCTCAAATATTACAATTTGTTTCTTCCCTTAAAGTAAGATACCATATTTCGCAGCCATATATTAAAACTGGAAGAATAACCGTTTCATATATTAGTTTAACATTTTGTGGAATAAATTGGAATGATGAGTCCTACAATGCATAATAGTATGCGTTTCCAGTATGCATAATAGTATGTGTAATTTATTTTTGAACCTCTTTCCTGTTCGAAAATATTGTTGATATTATGTATTTGAATTCTACTTCTTCGAAATTTCCCTCATTTGTTTTTTTAACATTCGTTCCCATTTAATAATGTATCTTTACGCGCTATATTATAATTGAGATTGACTTCTACTCCCAATTTCCTAATGTCACTTAAGTTGTTGACTTTAAATATTTTCTCACCATCGTCTATTAATGCATCATCAACACATACCAAATGTCGATTAGTACCATTAAGTTGTACGTCCTCTTTCATTGTATTAGCATTTTGTATGATCTTAGAACACAATTGGCCAGCAGACAAAACACTACATGTCCTTGCTTTATCAAATTGTGATTTTAAAAGTATCTGAAATGTATTTGCCAATCCGCACCCTATTTCTCATGCTCTTCAGACACATGACACGGAATCTAATTAATTGCCACAAAATAACGAAAATAGAGATAATTCTGACTTAAGTATATTATTTTAAATATTAAATGTCCAAATGAAATCAACGGTGAAAATTTTGCTATGCTTTAAAATAGCAAGGATTGATCCAACATTAAAATTGAGTTTTCGCAATTATTCGATTTTATGGCCTTAATTCAACGTTTCAGAAATTACGAAATCTATCAGTATACCATAATTATTGAAACACAAAACACAATGCACATTAGTTTCTTCGATTAGAATGTTAATACGTGCATTTCTATGGAATATCGCGAGGTATATGCTTGGAAATACATAGATCTGGAGCTTCATTCTTTTATCCGACTGGGATTCTATGGCAGCTCATCCGAATTGCAAAAACAAAACTAGTGATAATTGTAAAATGCATATTGTGTAAATATAAAAAAAAAGATGTATAAGGTTTAGATGGAATCCCAAAAGAACTCGTAAAATCAGAGGAGAAAAATTGATGGACAAGATATATTGGTTGCTTATTCTTTTTTTGAAAAAGAGCTTTTCAAAATGAATGGAAATAATCTATTATCGTATAAATCTATAAGAAATTATATAAAACTTATTGCAACGATTACAAGGAGCATCTCATTACTTTCAATTCCGTAAAAATTCTGACAAATATATTAGTATCCAGACTTACTCCCAATATTCAATATTAATAAAACTCATGATAAAATTCCATTGAGGTATTAGTCATAAATTTAAAATTATAATATAAAATTATTACCTAATAGGTCCGTCTTGTCAACCTTGTAGACTATTAATTCTCTGTAGGCTTTTCGGGACTCAAAACATGGAAAAATCATATCCGTTTTAAGAAACACCCAGCCCACATTTTTATTTATGGTCTGCGCATCGCTATTGAAGTCTCCGTGTTTTGTTGCCCGCGCGGTTACCACTTTCAAAGGCGATTGTGAGCCAGATGTTTTATTATCGTTAAATGTTTGTACATTTCAAGTTAGTTTTCAGTTTGCAGTTGTTCGCTCACATTGTAGTGTCAGTGTTAGTGAGAGGTTTGAAGAATATAATTAATTCTGTGAGTTTTATAATTGTTAATTACGGATTATAAAGTGTAGCGGCAAGAAAATAAAAATTTCAGACAAAGGTAGATCATTTTAAATCAAGTGGACAAATCAGTACTTATTTACTGAAGTAAACAAAAAAAGCAGTGTGTATAATTTGCAGTGAAACAGTTTCAGTGATTGAGGAGTATAACATAAAGCTACACCAAACATGCGTCTTCATATGATAAATTTGAGAGTCAATTTCGTGAAGAAAAGGTATCAGAAATTAAAATTAAACTTTCAGGACAGCAGTTGATTTTAAAGAATGTGTCACTTCAAACTGAATCTCTGGTAAAAGCGAGTTACGCAGTAGCAGACATTTTGAAAAAAGTCGGTTATATGTCTCAGACGAATTCTCCTAAGTTCCACAGAATCGCAGTGCGCATGCGCGAGTTGCTGGAGTTGTTGTAATGGTTAATATAGCCTCCGGTAGATGGCTCTGCAGTTACTAACTTTGGGAATAAATTTCCAAATGCAAAAAAAAAAAAAAAAAAAAAAAAAAAGGACGTTAACTAACTTGCCACTTCCTAACTAAAGAAAACAATTTTCATGCATATTATTTATTCCAAATGCTTAAAAAAATGGACGTAAACAAACTTCCCATTTCCTAACCTAACAAAACAATTTACATGCGTACTATTTAATGAACTATAAACTAATTTTTCGTACACTAACACTAAATATGGTTTCAAATTATTTTCAAATGGTGGCAACGTTGGAACATCATGGGAAAGTAGCAAGGAAGTTATGTATCCACATCCACGATCATGTTTTACGTAAATTTATAAATATAAAATATTGTGAATAAAGCTTGAAGATCGTTGTAAAATGTTTGAAACAGTACAAAACGAGTTTACAAGTGTTTAGTGCATCAGAGGCATAAGAATGTACGTGTAGAATTGTGATGGGCATATAACCAACCTCACCCAAAATTTTTGCAAAAAAAAAATCTAAACCATTATCTGATGGCGAGTTTATTAGAGTGCATTGAGAGTGTTGCTGATATTAATGCGCTGACAAAAAAGTGCAGTTTGTAAAATTAAGCTTATCGCGACAGACTGTAGCTCGCCGTATTGACGAATTAGCATCCGATATAGAGAAAACTTTAAAATACCGAGCACCACATTTCCAGTTCTATTCTCTGGCACTCGATCAGAGTAGTGATGCTAGCGAAACTGCCTAATTAGCAATTTTCTTAAGGGGAGTTGATAAAGATTTTAATATTACAAAATAATTAGCTGCTCTTGTCCCTCTTAAAGGCACCACTAAAGCCAATGATTTAATGGGGGGTGTCACCGAAACCCTGGATCGGCTTGGCTTGAAATATACTATCTATCTGGTGTAACAGCAGACGGAGCTCCTGCATCTGCAGGAAAAAGAGCAGAGTTAGTTAAATTACTGCAAGCAGAGGCAGTAGGAAACATTTCTGTAATGCAATATCACTGCTTATTACATCAAGAAAACCTTTGTGCTAAATCCCTAAATTTAGATCTATCCATAGTTATTCTGCCCAAAGGAAGGTCCTTCACTGCAATAATAGCATTTTCATGCTATGCTTGCAGCTTTATTAGGGAATTGTAGGTGTGGTAGCTTCCCGTTGCTTTCCACACCGGTGAAGGATGATGATGATGGTAATCGATCCCCGGTCGGGGCAGTTTCTATGGGTCAGGTTTTTATCGGGGTTTTTCCTCACCTGTAAGACAAATGGTCCCCGAAACCACAGCGGTGGATAGTGTTTTGAAAATCGTTTTAAAGATAGTGAATTTCATGGTTTGCGACATAGAGAATTCAAAATTTCTTACAAAATCTCGATTCAGAATTAGAAAATATTGTTTATTTATACTCTGAAATAAGATGGTTAAGCCGTGGCAAAATGTTGAAACGAGTGTTTGATCTCTAAAACGAAATACAAATATTTATGGAGGAGAAGGGCAAACCTATTGTTGAATTTAAAGACGCAGAATGGATGTGTGATTATGACTTTCTGGTAGATGTAACAACACAACTGAACGAACTTAATTCACGTATCCAAGGTAAAAACCAATTGATCACTACTGTGTTCGATCACGTGAAGATCTTTGAAACAAAATTGCGACTCTGGGAATCACAAATAAAAACAACAACTTTCTGCATTTGCCAGCCCTACAAAAATATAATAAACAATATTCTCGAATGCACGCAGAAATTATATCAGAATTAAGAAACGAGTTCTGCGTTAGACTTCAATCATAATGTTTTAAGTTTCATTTCGTTTTCTTCCCCATTCTGCATTAAAATAGACGAGGTCCCCGAGGATCCGCAAGTGGAGTGCGTTAATTTTCAATGTGCGTCAGACCTAAAGAATAAGTTTAACAACGTCCCCTTACTACAATTCTATCGCGACTACTTACCCAGAGAAAAATATCCGGGCATTAATAGACATGCACTTCGTTTCGCATCACTTTTCGGTAGCACATACATATGCGAACAAGTGTTCTCCAGGATGAAACATGTGGAGTGCGCAACGAGAACACGAATCACCGACAGTCATCTGGAGAGTTCGCAAAATAAAAAAGAAAAAAACCAAAAATATTTAAGTATCTTAATGAAACTGTTTCAAAAATTAAATCTTTAGAATAAAATCCTGCCAAAAAAGGTACAACACCAATCAAACCAGACATCGGATGCCTTGTTCAGTGCCAGGTGTCGCATTGACAGGTAAAAAATTAATTATTTTAATATAACAAATGGATTATGCGGCCCGCAAACCAATTCACCTTAACGACAGTGGCCCTTTTCAAACAAAGGTTGGACTTGCCTGCATTAGAGGAAATTATTTCATACCTGTTACTCTAAAAAAATAAAAATATATAAAACTATTATTCTTCCAAATATATGAATTCGAAATATGGACGCTTACTTTACAGGAAGAGAAAATATTACGAGTTTTTTAGAATTAAGTCCTTAAGAAAATGTTTGGACCAAAGAGAGAAGAATAAATAAGTGAATAGAGAAGACTAAGTAACAAAGAGCTACATAACCCGCATGTGTTACCGGAACCAAATTAATAAAACAGCAACATTTCGTAGAGTGCGATGGGGGGCATATGGCAAGAATGAGGAATGGAAGAGGGGCATATAAACATGGGAGAAAAACTAGAGGGAAAGTGAGCGAGTTAGTTAATAAATATAAAAATGCTATGTGAAATTATTACCTAGTAAGGAAAGCCTCGTCTTAAGTCTTAATAAAGTTACTCTGTTGTAAATTATAGTAATTCCTTACATTCTGAAACTGGTTTAAAAACTCAATATATAGAACTACTCTGTTATTTCGCTGTTTATTTTATTTAAAATATGTGGGTGGGTCCTTCTATTTGTTACCTTTAGATGTAAGATATGCAAATAAATGAAAAGTAACAGTGAAAAATTGATCAATATAAGTAATTAATTGACTCTAACTCACTGGCACTATCGAGCCCATAGCTTCATGGCCGCGCGGATATAAGCTCTCCATACATCCTTATCCTAAGCCAATGTTTTCCAACCATCCCTGTATAATCTACTTCCCTCAAATCATTGTTAATGTTATTCTCCCACCTCATTCTTGGCCTACCCTCTGGTTTTCCTACAAGAAGCTTCCATGCACGTCTTTCATTCCCCATTCGTGCCACATGTCCTGCGCATCGCAGTTACGAGACATAGCTGTCCTCATATCTGGCTACCTATAAAGACCATGTAGTTCACTGTTATGTAGTATTCTCCATTCACCTGTCTGTTCTTCTCTCTTTGGTCCAAAAATTTTCCTAAGAAATTTATTCTCGAATACTCGTAATCTCCTTTCCTCCCTTAAGTAAGAGTCAATGTTTCGCATCCATATAATATAACTTGTAGCATAATACTTTTATGTATTTTCAATTTAACGTTTTTCAAAGGAGTTGGGACATTGAGAGTCTCTGTAATGAATAATAGCACGCATTTCCAGAATTGAGCATATGTTTAATTTCTTTGTGCATCTCATTCCTGTTTGTGATTATTGTTCCTAGGTATTTGAATTCAGGCACTTCCTCAAAATTTCCATCATTTGTCATTAGCTCAATATAAGTAATTAGGTCATAAAATTAACTAACGAACTAATTAGCACTCTCAAACCCATAGGTTCATGGCAGCGCGGAAATAAACTTTCAATACATCCCTATCCTGAACCAATGTTTTCCAGTCATCGCCTCTTTAAGTTATCTCCCTCAAATCATGGTTAATATTATTCTCTCACCTCATTCTAGGCCTACCTACTGGACGCATTCCCTCTGGTTTTCTTAACAGGGGTTTTCATTGCCCTCTTTCTTCTCCATTCGAGCAACGTATTCTGCCCATCGCAATATACGAGACTTAACTGTTCTTATTACATCTGTCTTCTCATACAGGTCATGTGATTTTACTGTTATCTAGTCTAAATGATTAGGACATGGAAGAACTAAAGAATAAAAGCTACAAGTAAAATAGGAGTAAAAAGTAGAAGTAAGAAAGATAAATGAAGTAAAATAAAGAAAGATAAATTACTACTTAAAATAAGATTTAGAACTTTCTCGACGGTGACTAAGTATATTTTTTTCACGGTCTAATATCCAGATCAAATTGTCATGTCCGAGCTTTTAGCCTCAATTTAAAAATATAATGGCGAAAGGAATCATGAATACTCGGACATTAAAAATTTAACTTGGATTTTAGCTCATGAAGAAATTTTATAAATTCATAAGGAAAAATTGTGCACTATTAAAATATTGATAAAGTTGAAAAATTGTGCACTATTAAAATATTGATAAAGTTGAAAAATTGTGCACTAGTAAAATATTGATAAAGTTGAAAAATTGTGCACTATTAAAATATTGATAAAGTTGAAAAATTGTGCACTAGTAAAATATTGATAAAGTTGAAAAATTGTGCACTATTAAAATATTGATAAAGTTGAAAAATTGTGCACTATTAAAATATTGATAAAGTTGAAAAATTGTGCACTATTAAAATATTGATAAAGTTGAAAAATTGTGCACTAGTAAAATATTGATAAAGTTGAAAAATTGTGCACTATTAAAATATTGATAAAGTTGAAAAATTGTGCACTATTAAAATATTGATAAAGTTGAAAAATTGTGCACTATTAAAACATTGATAAAGTTGAAAAATAAAAATTGTGCACTAGTAAAATATTGATAAAGTTGAAAAATTGTGCACTATTAAAATATTGATAAAGTTGAAAAATTGTGCACTATTAAAATATTGATAAAGTTGAAAAATTGTGCACTATTAAAATATTGATAAAGTTGAAAAATTGTGCACTAGTAAAATATTGATAAAGTTGAAAAATTGTGCACTAGTAAAATATTGATAAAGTTGAAAAATTGTGCACTAGTAAAATATTGATAAAGTTGAAAAATTGTGCACTATTAAAATATTGATAAAGTTGAAAAATTGTGCACTATTAAAATATTGATAAAGTTGAAAAATTGTGCACTATTAAAATATTGATAAAGTTGAAAAATTGTGCACTAGTAAAATATTGATAAAGTTGAAAAATTGTGCACTAGTAAAATATTGATAAAGTTGAAAAATTGTGCACTAGTAAAATATTGATAAAGTTCTACTTTATCAGTAGCTGCACTGTTAGAAAAGCTATATTAAAATATGTACTATCTGCTCATGTTTTTAGGGAATTCTAAAACAATACGGTTATTTATAATGTTTTCATGAATATATTTTTACAAATATTTATCGATCCTCGTTACCGGACTCCGAAATTGGCCGTGGCAATATATATATGTCCACCGCTGTGGTCTCGGGGTAGCGTGCTGCCTTGTCACGCAGCGGACCCGGGTTCGATCCCCGGTCAGGACAGTTTTTCTGTGTGAGGTTTTTATCGGGTTTTTTCCTCACCTGTAAGAGAAATGTCAGGAAAACTGTAAGGCCCAAACGGTCCCCGAAATCATATGGCCATCGCAATCATCATCATTCATATTCATCTTAGGTTAAACTTAGGATTAGGGATTCTCCTGGCGCACCACTATCATCATCTTCACCCATCATATCATCGGGGCAACGTAACCCCGCCTTCCAGGTGCCCCAACCTTAGAAGTGGGTTACTAGTACCCCATGCCAGGAGAGAAACCAGGAATGTCGAAAGACAAACCTGGAGCATTTGAAAATAAAATAAAATAAATAAATATATCCTTATATAGGCCTATATATATATATATATATATATATATATATATATATATATATATGTGTGTGTGTGTGTTTTAATGCTCTAGCGGTTGCAATTTTTGTTTTTAACCAAATCGAAATACAGCAATCAATTGTGTTAAATAGGGTTAACAAATCGCTCTAGTGACAAATTTCATTTTTCCTAACGAAACTTGGATATGTCATTGAAATAAATCGCGAATGTTATAAAATAATTCCATAATATAATCAGCGCAATCTGATCTACAAGACTGTGGGTTTACCTAAGTCGAAATTTGAAAATAACTGTAGCGGCCACCATGTCTGTTTTCTCCGAATCAAATGGGCTCGTGTTATCATTTAATTAACACAAGAAAGACATAATCGGTAAACCAGAATATTAAGACCGTAGATTAAAAAAAATGAGGTAAATTTGATGGGGATTGAGGGTTTATTATTTATATATTAAGTTATACCTAATTATAACTTCAGTTGTATAGAAAGCATATGGGCATACATCACACTTATGTATAAAATCATTATAAAACAAATAAAAGTGATCATTGATTATTTTTTGCGCGATAGTGCGTTTTGTCGTACTTACAGCAATGGCGACCATTATTGTAAGTTCAACTTCCTACATTTCGGGGTTGCCAACCTAAATAACTATACTATAACTTAAAACCTATAGTGTAATTGGGGGTTCGGTTCTCGGACCCCAGCTGTGCTCACAACAGCAACAGGGCGCGTCCCCGGGTGGCGGATAGGGGAACGGTCGGTGGTTTGCTTTGCACTCCTCCCGTCTAGGTCCAGTCCGGACCCGCGGGCCATTTGTGAGGTCGTCAGGGCTCGAGCGACCTGACGTACTACATAGCTCGTGCTGCGCCCACTTCAGCAGCAAATCGTGTCCCCTCGGTGGCGTAGTGGAGAAAAGGTCGGTGGATCTGCTAGTCAGTCCTCCCTTCCAAGTCCGATGGACTCGCGGACCATAAGTGGGGTCAACAAGAAGATGAGCGGCCTGTTGTCAAAGCTCGGGATCCCGGCCCACAAGCGGAATTTGCGGCCGCTGTTGGTGGAGCGGTGGGAGACTGGAGATCAGCAGCTCCTTTCTCTTGGTTCAATGAACCCGTGGACCATTTGTGGGGGCACCATGGGCGATGAGCACCCTGGATGCCTACATTGCTCAGTGGGCTGGTCTCACAGCGACACGACTAGGCCTAGTCTTGCGAACGGGCTGGTTGGGACAATACCGGGCGTAATGCTGGGAATTACCACCAGGTCGATAAGCTCGGGAAAGGAGGAAGCGCGGTCTTTGTTGGTGGGATTAGCGCCGACTCTGGGACCGAGTGACCCAAGGACAATCTGTGAGGTCGTCAGGAGTTGAGCGACCTGACGTACTAATGCTCAGGCTAGACCCACTTCAGTAACCAAACACGTCCCCAGCTGGTGCACTGGGGGAAAGGTCGGTGGATCTGCTAGACAGTCCTCTCGGCCAAGTCCATGGGACTCGTGAAACATTAGTGGTGTCGGCAGGAGTTGAGCGCATTGCCGTACTATTGCTCATTTGTTGGAGCTTGCGAGCTCCGTGCTGGACCACAACTGCAACAGGACACGTCCCTGGGGGCATACCAGGGCACGGCTCGGACCAGTACAGAGGGGAGCAACTGTACTAGTTCCTGGCTCAGCCTGCGGGCTCATGGACAAACTGTGGTGTCACCAGGAGATGAGCACCTGGATGTACTAAAGTCTCACACTGTGGGGCTTGTGGTCTCACAACGGCTGCAGGGTACGTCCCTGGAGGCAGAACAGGGGAACGGTCGGTGGATCTGCGACAGCAGTCCTCCCGGCTAGACTCAAGGAGCCCGTGGACCAACTGTGGGGTCGTCAGGAATGAGCGACCTGACGACTACGAAACTCAGCAATTCCCAGAAGTTGCAACTCCAACATCTTCTCCCTAGAGGTGTTGGTTTCAAAGCCGAGAACTCTTTAACGTGGACGCGAACTAGATAGGGAGGACAAGTCTGGGACTTGGGAGTATGGTCATTAAGACCGGAGTATCCCAAGTGGCATGGGCTTAGATTACATATTACAAACCACGTGTGGGAAGTAAATACGCTACCCTCTATGTATACTTACTTACTTACTTACTTACTCACTGGCACTATCGAACCCGTAGGTTCATGGCCGCACGGACATAAGCTCTCTCTGTATACTATGTATAATGCATATACAAAATATATCCAAAAAGTAGTGTTAATATACATTATACGAAACAAATCACTGCATTTTAATTGAAGCGAACTTTATTTGAAACAGTATAAAAAAAATGTAGTTGCCGCCATTTTATGACTGATTGGTGCCACGGCCTGTTGTAGTTTCAACGAATGAAAATTGTCTATACTGTTAACTTAAGTCAGTTGTTTGTAATGGTCGCAAGCATTTCCAAAAAATATGTTATTATTTTACTATTATTTATTATTTTGAAAACAGCATCGCGCAAAAAAATAATGTACAATGCACAATCTGGAAATTAAAAACCCTGCTACCGCTTGATTTTTAAACATTTTCCTCGCTTCTGTAAACCCACTTCCCAACCTTGCATCGTAATGTACTATTGAATAAAAACATATTAATCTTTCATGCATCATGTAAGATGCAAAGGGACTGAATAAGGTAAAAACAAGGGTCGCTAAACTTATTGTAGATTTTGTTTCTACGTGGCTCATCAGAAACAGCAAAAATGAGATGTGGTTTCGAGTGCAGCGTTTCTGAAACTCACTGATTACGTAAGAAATAAAACGAGCATTTGGGGCAAGAACATCACACATACAGTGCAACTTATAACTTTAAAGTGTGCTCTTTCACCGATTCATGCCTTACGTAATTGCCGAAAAAGTCACCATGTTTGTCATTGCTTGAAGAAACTTTGATTCCTTTCTCACTGTACGTATCCTGTCTCTCGTGTAGCACGAACAGTTTGCCAATACATTTTTTCTTTTGCATTATTCTGACATCTATTGGGGATTGAATTAGTTGGAAATAATTCCATATGTGATCTCATGACAATTATTTCTTTGGGATTTCTCTAAAACATGGTATAAGGTATCTATGAAAAACAGTAGAAGAATTACAGCAGTAAGTTCAAGATATTATTGGTGAACTTTTACCAGAGCTTTGTTAATACGTACCTTCAATTGTATTGTGAAATCGCGTAAAATTTGGTCAATTAAATGACCAGTGTCAAGAGGTATAATCCTTCAAACTTGGTAGGTAGTTTTGAATCACACTATATTTTTAAACTTTTATGAGAAATGTCACAGCTAGCTTCAATTTTGAATTCAGTAAGTCGTATTTTGAAAAGAAATAAATAAAACAGAGCCACTATGAAATTCAATTTTCACATGTGAAGAAAATAAACCAATAGAACAAGTAGTAACATATAACTTCCTAGGTTGCGAAATATCATACACAGCAGAAACAGATATAAATAACAAAATGAATAAGTTTAATTATATAACAGGTGCACTAAAAAGAACTTTGAAAAATAAAGCCAGGAAAGACTCTATAATGAAATTATACAAGACAATGGGAGTGCCTATTATTACTTATGGATCCGAAACATGGACAGTGACAACACAACAATCTGCCAGAATACAAGCTGCTGAAATGAGATTCCTCAGACCAATAGCAGGATATCATAGAACAGACAAAAAACATAACGCAGAAATAAGACAACTAAAAATAGAGGAATTAAACTCAACAATAGAGAAATACAGGACAAACTGGAAAGAACACTTGGCAAGGATGACTGAGAATAGAATACCAAAAGCAGCATACAACTATTCACCACGAGGAAGAAGAAGTTTGGGAAGACCAAGGAAAAGATGGAAAGAGCAGCAATTTGGAGCCGGAACAGGCTAGTAAATAAGCCTAAACCGTGAAGAAGAAGAATAAGACATGTGAAGGTATTAAATATTTACTCCTCGTAGATATTAAAAAAAAAAGTTGTTAAAGAAATACTCTAACATTTGAGGGGATTCTTGGATATTACAGAAATTGTATTTGGCAGTAGTTAAATTATGAAATCATGTCATTCACATTTTGTAAATGGTGGTTTATATTTGAATATAATATCAATATTGGACTCTAAACGGGTCGATAAAATACCATATTATAAGTTTGTAAGAAATGAACCGTCTGCAGTATTAACTATCTCCATAACGAAAATGAGAATTTCTTTCTAAAAAACATTTAAGAAATTCTATTTTTCTTTCGAAAGTGCAGCATTTATGTAATTTCACCTATTACTTCTGACTCCCAAAACCACTTTTCTGCTTTCCTTCTATAACATAACAATTTAATAAACTGCCTCGTTCTATGCACTCGCCTGCATTCAAAAGGCTTACAATACTCCCTCTATTAATTTTTTAATATTTAATCTTTAACGTTAGCAAATGTTGTTTCATACAAAGATATTTATTTTGTCGGTTTATATTGTAATCTTAATCATACAATTATAAAAGATTGCAAATATTAATCTATTGCTTTAGTAATAATAATGATGATCATTATTATGACTATTATGATGATGATTATGATGGTTATGATTATGATTATTATGATTATGATGAGTATTATTATTATTATGATTATGTTGATTATTATTACTATGATTATTATTATGATTATTATTATGATTATTATTATTATTATTATTATTATTATTATTATTATTATTATTATTATTATGATTATGGTCCACCGCTGTGGTCTCGAGGTAGTGGGCTGGCTTGTCACGCAGCGGGCCCAGGTTCGATCCCCGGTCGGGGCAGTTTTTCTGGGTGAGGTTTTATCGGGGTTTTTACTCACCTATAAGACAAATGTCAGGAAAACTTTAAGGCCCAAACGGTCCCCGAAATCATATGGCCATCATCCTTATCATTATCATCATCATCCTTCACCGGTGTGGAAAGCAACGGGAAGCTACCACACCTACACAATTCTCTAGTAAATCTGCAAGCATAGCATGAAAATGCTATGATTGCAGTGAAGGACCTGCCTTCGGACAGAATTACTATGGATGGATTATGATTATGATTATTATTGTGATTATTATGATTATGATTATTATTATTGTTATTATTATTATTGTTGTTGTTGTGATGCATTTATATTAATGCGAGCATTCACAATTTCACCATAACATTTCGATAAATCCCTTCTTCTTCTTCCAGCTCTACAGCCCTTTATGAGCCCTGGCTGCTGTTAGGACACTCCTCCACGCATCCCTGTCCAACGCCCTCCTTCTCAATCCCCGGACCCCGAGCTTTCGGAGGTCCTCCTCTATTCCATCAATCCATCTCAGTTTCTGTCTTCCTCTTCTTCTTCTTCCTCCATCTGGTCTCAGTAGTGTAAGCTTTCTAGTAGTATTCTCCTCCTCCATTCTCATTACATGACCCACCCATCTCAGTCAGCCAATTTTAATAACATTTACAATATCTGGGTCTGAATACAAATTGTAGATTTCATCGTTATATGTTATCCGCCATACTCCACGATCATTTATAGGTCCCAGAATCTTCTTCAGTATTTTCCTTTCAAAGATTTTCAGTCTTTCTCCATTCTCTCTGCTAAGTGTCCAGTATTCACTTTTATAAATAGCTACTGGTCTTAGTATGGTTTTATAAATTTTTAATTTTGCATCCAGACTTAGAATGTGTGTTTTAAATTGGTCCTTAAGTGCATAATAGCATCTGTTGGCTTGGAGAATCCTGCTCCTTATTTCCTTATTAATATTATTGTCATCAATGATTACAGTGCCCAGATATTTGAATTCATGTACAATTTGAAATTTATATTTGCTTATTTCTAGTCGGTCATTGGAGATCTGCATAATTTTTGTTTCTTCATTAATTCTGAGTCCCATAGATTCTGCTGCTATGGATATGGCATTAAAAGCTTCGATAAATGCCCTATGACAGTTATACTTACTTACTTACTCACTGGCACTATCGAACCCGTAGGTTCATGGCCGCGCGGCCATACGCTCTCCATATCCATATCCTGAGCTAATGCTTTCCAATCATTCCCTGTATAATCTACTTCCCTCAAATCATAGTTAATGTTATTCTCCCACCTCATTCTTGGTATACCAACTGGGCGTTTTCCCTCTGGCTTTCCTACAAGAAGCTTCCATGCACGTCTTTCATTCCCCATACGTGCAACAAGTCCTGCCCATCGCAGTCTACGAGACTTAATTGTTCTTATTATATCTGGCTTCCTATAAAGATCATGTAGTTCATTGTTATGTAGTCTTCTCCATTCACCTGTCTGTTCATCTCTCTTTGGTCCAGAAATGTTCCTAAGTACTTTATTCTCAAATACTTGTAATCTCCTTCCCTCCCTTAAAGTAAGAGTCCATGTTTCGCACCCATATAATATAACTGGTAGAATAATAGTTGACAGTTATTTCTTTGTTAATAAAATATGTTGCAACGAATTATCGTGATTATTAACGACGCAGAATTGGGATATTAAAATAAACTTAAATTGTTGATCATTTGTCGTGAACTAATTGCTATTGATCATTGCTCTGTGATATTTTATGGTTGTAATATCTGCGCTGAAGAATCACTTCTGACAATGAAGCTGCCTCATAATTCACAAATTGTTAAAATGTCATGATGGAATAATATCGAGGGCTTTCAAATAAATTACCAAAAGTGATCAGGAGCGCAATAAGTAACTGTTAGTGGCAAAAACGGTAGCGCTATAGGCGACCTGCTCTATCAGAATTAGCTGAAATAAACAATACCTGAGTTCCTCAGTCATTCTCAACTATAATTTTAAATGATGCAGGCCTTTCGAACTGTTGTCAATCTTCAGCGTTCGTCAAGTACTGCTTCATATTGTGATTATTTTGTAGATTGGAGGGAATGTGGTCAATGGATACATTTTGTTCTCCTCTACAGAATAATTTTAGCACAAATCAGACCTTCGCGAATGCTGAAGATAGAAGATAATCCGAATGACTTCCGTAGTTTACAATTATAGTTGAGGACGATGGGGTCATTTAATTTGCATCAACCTACGTTGGATAATTATGTAAATGATCGTCAGAATTGATTAAAAAAATGGATGCATTATCATTTTAATAAAATTAATCATTTTATGAATATTCCTATTTATGATTCTTAACACCGTCTTCCAACTAAATGACCACAATCTAGTTGTAATAAAATTCGAGGCTACGTCTACTGCTGCAGTAGACATCCTCAGGAGACTGTATTTGTTCCCTGTGAACTCCTCAGTTGATAGCTACAGATGACTGAGGAATTCGCAGAGGACAACCACAATCTCCTATATTGTTTACTGCAGCAGTAGGCGAAATGTCCAGTTTTAGACCGGAAGACGATTTTAAGATTCAGGACACCTGACATGAAAACTTTACACAGCTATATTTTCATATTTATATCGTGAAAAACAGACTTTTAACTTGCTTCATTTGTTTATTTGCATTATTCAGTGAGTGTAGAAAGTGGTCGTACAGTGGGTAATTTGATATTTTTTTAAAATTTGTGTTTAATTGACAGAGTACTTACTTCGGGCCACTCTTCCATTTTCTTTCAGAAATTATGAAGTGTGGAATCAGTTTCAATAACATTTCTGATAGTGGCTTGCATTTATTATACAACCGAACAATTATATTAGGTTATTCTTCTATTTTTCAGAGGTATTTAACTCATTTGTAAATTCTGCACAACTGTACTGATTACACTGCAGGGTTGGTACTGTATACGTTGTGAAGTCTTTATAAGGGAAGGGGGAGGCACTGTTCACTCCTTTTTCGTAGGATAACGGCGCATATAGCGTGGCAATATAATTATTTTGATATTATTATTAAATATTCCACGAAACATGATATTATAAAATTTTATGCTACAAGGCCATGGTCTAAAATTGTTGTTTTCCCTAGATGTTTCTCCCTCGGTTACGGAGAGCATTTTCGTGGCGAGTTCTTCTAGATGATGTTCGCTTCCGACCAGGGAACATCATCTAGTACATGCTCTCCGTAGCCGAGGGAGAAACGTCTGGGAAAAACATCAGTTATGGACAACAGCTCAAAATCTTTTAATAGCTTGATTTACGGCCGTGAAAGCCTGCATTCTACATTCCATGAAACGTATGAAACATTTTTGTATTGATTAGCCTATGTTTGTCGATTGAAAATATTTTGAACTTAGTAGAAATGTTTCAGTCTAAGATAACTTAATACACTCACTGTGTGTGTGAATTTAAAATAATTTTACTGGAATCATAGGTTTATGTGATACATGGTACATGATCTGGGAGTTTATTAGAATCAGGAATAAATGAGAATACATTTGATTTCTTTTATATTACATGTATTGTACCAAAAATGTATTGTATACTGTACAAACTCGTACAAAAAATCCAGTAGATCACAGCCATTTTAAAAAATCTAGAACAATATAATATAAATTATGTGAAAGCACGCGTGTATATACAAATCACGCGTTGTTATGACAAAGACATATTTAACAACAAACAACAAATTCTACTTATAATATTTTCCTTCTCAATATATAAAATAGCACCATCTCTAAGATCACGCTACGTCCTGCATTTACATATCTAATTTTTAAAGACAATGTTTAAATTTGAAAAACAAACTTATTTTTTAATATCAATAATAAATTGTCTTGCTTTATGATATTTATTTGTAATACCATTGCCTGTGTAAATTAGATGCGTAGATCTTTGTTTATTGTAGGACACAATGCTACTTTTCTTCATATCACATCGTACTGTTTGACAGCTCTATATTCAAATGTTCCGCTTTTGACATCTACATTTACTACCTATACCTAAATATTAAAAAATACACTAAGCCAATAAATTGAAATTTTAGGATGTCGAAAACAACGGAATCTCTTCTAAAGTAATGAAGGTAAATTTTGGCAGCTTCGTAGTGTACGTAAGTGGTTAGCCATTCGCCCTCTGTTTCTGGGTCTCGAATTAGAGTATCGGTCACTGTTCTGAAGTTGGTAGAACATGAATCGGAGTTAATACAGGTTTTTTCTCGGGATTTTTCCTATTTTTCCTGTCATGAACGTCAAACCACCACTTCCCATCCATTTTATTTTATTTCGTGTGCTCCTGTTACAGTGCGACAGGTCTGGTTAGCCGGCGTCCAAACATCTCCATCTCACATTACACCGGATACAAGTAGAGTGATTTATTTATGTGTCAATTGTAATACAAATACGCAGAATCTCTAAAAAAAAAATAACAAAGTATTTCCGAATAATATTCTGTCTATACCCTACATGCCAAAGTGGGACAAGGGTGCTCACTTGCACAAATTACTTAACCAACCTAATTAGTTACGATTTCCCAGCATACGTCAACGAGTGATAAGTGGTTAGCTCATCGTCCCGAAGAGTATCTAGTACACAATTGATTTATTTCTTGGATGGGAAATGCCAATTAAATTTTTCTCAGAGGTTTTATTTAGACTTGATATTCTTTCACGAGTCCGAAAATCTTCAGACTCGGGATCCACGGCTTCAAGTCCCTCCCAGAGGACTTTTACCTTGTATTTTACCATCTTAAAATGCATAGACCCCGGTGGAGCTTGAACCAGAGACAAGTAACTTAACCACTAGAGCAAGGAGACTGATCTAAATAACATTCATTCATGCAGATTCTTTAGTTTTAAATTAGATTTCAAAATAATCACTTTTTTTTCGAGTAGTGACGCAAATTTACTTCGCTTCAAGAAAGAGAAACTTGCACGTTATTTCGGTTTGTAATCTTGGAGAGTAGCCCAGCACTGAGCAATTTTACATGAATGTGTACGATCACCGCTGTTTAATGACAGTACGATGTGTTATAAAGCAATCCCAGCACACTTGTAAAACAATAGCATCAAAATATATAAATCTCTCTCACTCTCAATATCCAAGACTAGGTTTTTTTCTTCTTTTTACAATAGTACACATTAAAACATTACATTTACGAGTCGATATATTACATTCCGTATATTTTATTTTGTGCTTGTCTTATTTATCTAACTAAAGCCACGTCCAGCTACTGAAATACATTGTATATTTCGTACTGGAAACTTGGCACACTAATTGATAAATATCATTTATCAGTAAATAATAACTATCTCAGTATTCAATTTCGTAGGACCTCAATCATTTTAAGTAGGCATCCCTACATGACAAGAGTCCTATTTGTACCTTATTCATCTCATATATAATAATATATGCCTTGAGAAACTATGCGGATAACTGGGAAATTACACACATTTAAATAGTATAAATATTGGAATGTTTTGAATGCGGATCAAACATTTAAAACAGAATATCATTTTATGTTATCACTAGTTATTTATCTGTTTTTTTTAATGTTTGTACCTCATGAAATACCTTTTATATTCATCCAAATACATTCTTTTAACGCAAACCAAGATAGTTCGAAAAATTATTTCAATGTAATCATATTTTTATTAAAACATTCCTTTTAAATAATTCTGTGCCTTGGAGCTAGATCATGGTATGTGGAAATTTGATCATTTGAAGATAATGTTTTCTGGGGGTATTATATTTTATTTTCTTTATCCTATTTCTGAAGTAAGAGCCTTAATAAAATATAGGTTTAATTTTGTTTGCCATGTCATCTGGTTGTATTATGACATTTCTGGCATTATTTAGTTTGATTGGTGGAAATGTAACACATTACTGAGGTTGGGCGCCTGGAAAACGAAGTTATGTTACAACGATAATATGATAGATGATAACGAAACACCAGGAGAATTTTAAACTTAAACTTAACCTAAATTCCAGGCCACATTCTTATTTGAGCGAGAATCAAACCCCGGACCTGAAGTTATGAACTGTAGTCAGAAGTTCTGACCACAAGTCTGTAAGACTGGTCTCAGATTGAAGGTTGAAAGAACGAATTAGAAGTACAATGCATTCCAAAAGTACCTTTAATTTGAAAATAAAAATCAAATTTGATGCTTACCACTATCTTGCTCCAAGACACACAATTAATTCATAAAATTTAACAGAATTCAAAGTACAGTATATGTAATGTCGGCACAAAAGAAGACGTAGGAGTGAACATTTTGGAAACATCTTGATTTATGCAGTTTAACAAATTAATTACACGATAAATGTCGTAATCTCTGATGTTATTTTCAGAATCTTAATGTGGCCAGTACAATGTTGAAGAAAGAGATGGAACAGGCCAGTGCTATACTCCCAACTAACGCTATGGTTTGAATTTTGGAAACGGACGCTCGCCAGAAGCGTGGTGCAAAATAGGATGACGCATGCTCCACCCACTGCATATGCCACTCTATTAAGCTCCATGTCGGTACATTGTCAAGAATTGATTATCTCTTTGACCATCGAAATCTCTCATTAGACAATTATATTCGCATTTAATATTTCTGAAATATCTGTTTGATAAACGTCCCAAAGTGTATTATAAAGACATTCGTCCATAAAAGTATATTATAGGTATGAAAAAACACATTCCATTGTCTTCACGTATGTTTATATTCCCCAGAGAAATTTTATCATTTATTCATGTTAAGTACGTGTCTTTAATGGTAATCAAGATGTTTCCAGTTGTCATCATGAACTTTTGTAACCAAATAATGAGGGAAAATGACTAGAGATAAAAAGGCTGGCAATAGTCATTCAGAGAATGAACAATTAAAAAAGAAACTAAATGATAACTCTAATAATAAAATTGAACACAGTGCTCCCTTTCTTTACGCCAAACTATAAAATAAATAAATACAAATAAATAAAATACAATTAAAGCTCATAGAGGATTACAAATATCTTCTCTCTCATACAAATCCCAGCCTCACGGGGCATTGATATGTATACGACATACTTTCTCATGAAGAATACACATATATTAAGGTAATCCAATGTAGGCCGGCCTAAGTTTATTGATTAATGAGAACCTCTTGGCGTTCTTTCCTGCCATATAGAGGCTGGGAAGACAAGTGCATTCATAATCAGGGCATCTTGATTTGAAGCTCCTGTGTTTGCTATATGTCAATCACCGATAGGGTGTACAAGACACCCTGTTCTGGTTTCGGTGGACTTTCATGTTTTTGCCAGATAATTGACACCTACCCCATAGGTTTGAACGGAGCGTTACTTGTGTTACTGGCATTCTAAGAAGTAGGCTTATTCCCTACCTGTACCGGTACTCAACATCTTCTAAGATTTGTCGTTACTTAGAAATGTAGCTTCATCTTTGGCAGCGGGGACATTGGAGTAGCCTGTGATGTGACAATGGCCAAGTCCCCGCCGCAAGACATCCAAAGGATGCCATTCGCTTACCCAGAGCTCGGGTAAGGGGAAGTAAGGCAGCTAACCAGAGGAACCGAATATACGGCTCATGGGACCACAGTGGCGCACCGCGTTGCAGCGTCGCTGGGACCTGCAGATCCCTGCTCCAGTCACAGCGAAGCAGTCGCCGTGAAGTTCTGACGTCGTTTCAGTACTCGGCTCCGATGCAGGTCTGACTTGTGGCATACAACTACTGTACCACCTTGCGTCTGTTGCTGTGTTTGGTTGTTCAGTCCATTCTTACCGTTGCTGTTGTTGCTACCAATCAGTGTTCCAAACACCTTGGACATGGAGAACTTTCTAGATTTATGTCCATTAGTGTTACCTTGTAGGCATCGACACTCGTTCACTAAAACTTCGAATGCTTGATACAAGTCAGCACTATTTTCTGCTACAGACACTTCGAAGAATTGGCAACCATTTTGTATTGCTGCCGTCCTACCTTCCATCTCTTCGACCTGTGAACAATAGAGAAAACTGCGATAAGTATACTGTACTCAGTTATGCAAATAATTAAAAATCTATTAATTAATTTGTTTGTATTTACCGAGAACAATAACTTATAATCAATTACAAGTAAATTTCACAAAAATTAATTTTAGAGTTGTTAATTATAATAATCCATCCATCCATAGTAATTCTGCCCGAGGGCAGGTCTTTCACTGCAATCATAGTATTTTCATGCTATGCTTTGCAGCTTTACTAGGGAATTATAGGTGTGGTTGCTTCCCGTTGCTTTTCACACCGGTGAAGGATGATGATGATAATGATAAGGATGATGATGATTTTCGAGGACCGTTGGGCCCTAAGCTTCCTGACATTTGTCTTACAGGTGAGGAAAACCTCCGAAAAAAACCTCACCCGGGAGCCTGTCCCGACTGGGAATCGGACCCGGACCCGCTGCGTGACAAGGCAGCACGCTACCTCGAGACCATAGCGGTGGACGTTATAATAACGTAATTCTAAAGTATTAAATATATTATTTAATTAAATAAATATAAAACTTAAAGTTTTATCTTATTTAATTAAATAAGTTATGGATTATCATCAAGTAAACGCCAATTCAATTGATTATTAAATATATTTTAAACCTAATAATGAAAATATAAAGTCAATACAAGAATTAGTAAGTCTATACATGAAAGAAATGTTAATTTGAACGCTGACTTTAAAAAAAGTTTAACCATATTTTAGATAAGGAATATGATAACATTTTAAAATTGTATTATTATTATTATTATTATTATTTTTATTATCAGAACTGGGGAATATAGTAGGCTTACCAGAATGTGAAGTTACGAACAAACGAACCTAGTTTATTCAAAAAGTGCGAATGATTGACTCAGGAAATTTCAAAACAGACGGTAAGCTAGTGATGCCTATTGCTCTGTGTACATGGTATAGTCTGCTTACTCTGACAACTGGTACATACTACAAACTTACATATTCATTATTATATTAATTTCACCTGTTGTTCAGCACTGAAATAAATAGTTACGTTAGATAAGTTAACTATTGATACTATGGCCGTAACGTAACTCCCTCTGTTTCAGTATAGAGAGTACTTGTAAGCATGTAAACATACAATTTCCTCGGAGTCTGATTATTATTATTATTATTATTATTATTATTATTATTATTATTATTATTATTATTATTATACTAGTGTTGAAAACTGATTAGATATTGGACTTAGTTAATTTGACGCTGTTTGAGTTAAATATCCTTAATAATTATTTTCCTGAACCGGTTCACAATTTGTTTGTCTTAGAAAATAACGATATTACTATTGGTTGTCCAAAGTTTGTACAAAAAATGTTCTGCTCTAGGAACATTTAACATTATGTTTAAATTATTATTTTATCTATAACTAACTAACTAACTAACTAACTAACTAACTAACTAACTAACTAACTAACTAACTAACTGGCACTATCAAACCCTTAGGTTCATGCCGCGCGGACATAAGCTCTCCATACATCCATATCCTGAATTAATATTTTCAATCATATCCTGTATAATCTACTTCTCTCAAATCATGATTAATGTAACTTTATCTATATGGACTTAATTTTGGAATGTATTTTAGGTACAGGATGATCCTAATTTAATCGCGTGTTTTTAACGCATTAGTAATATTCTATTTTGAAATTACAATAAAAATTTGAACTTCATTTTTTCACTAGTTAAAAAAGAGCCTTTATGGCTTTAACTCTACAAGTTTAGATAAATTATTGTCATTTTTATTATTTTATTTTAAATGGTATATGATTCTCACCTCTCGGAGATGTTCAAGATCAGCCTTGTTGGCTAGAAGCGTCACTGGCACTGAGCTCCCTGGACGCAGTTTTTGGAAATTCTCGAGTGCTTCTACTGCATACTCGAAAGATTGCTTATCTGTGATGGAATATACCACAACACAGGCATCTGCCCACTGTACTTGCTCCAGAGGAAAGCTGGAATCTCTCTGTAACAAGAAGATATAAAACACATAAGAATACTCAAAATTTCTACCAAAATTTAAATAATATATATATTACTCTCGTTTCAATATACCAAGTAAGTAATATACTTATTTGTAGTGTAACTGAATTTGGTTACTTTACATAACAATAATTTCTTTCAATCTAGATTATTTATATTAACTATTTTGCCAATAGTTTACAGTTAATGATAACAGTAAATAAATTAATTTACCAATTTAGCCATCAAGAAAATATAATAAATATTTAGACTTATATGATTTAAAAATACGGTATTTCTAAAATTGCGCATTTGAGAAAAGTTATTATTTTTAGAAATGAATTGCTGATCTATTAATTCTTAAACTTAACATATCGTCATATTTTAAAATAATTAATTTTAATATATATTTAATTTGGGGGCACGCCGTAGCGTAGTGGTTAAGGCACTGCGCTACAAGCCGGAAGGTCGAGGGTTCAAGTCCCGGTGGGGTCAGGATTTTTAAACTGACCCAAACCTTCTGGCAGCACTATGGCCCTGGGGTCGACTCAGCCTCTAACGGAAATGAGTACCAGATGCTTGTTCTGGGGGTAAACGCGGCCGTCACGCAGGGCTGACAACCCGGCTGACATCAAGTGCCGATTGTCCAGAAAAAGTGGGAGCCTTAACCTCCCACTACCCCAAGGGCCTCCTGAGGCCTGTAGTGGGAATACTTTACTTTATATATTTAATTTAATAATGAAAGTTGATATTTTTTTCGAATATTAATTTTTATAACTCACCGTCTCACCAGAAACGTCCACAATTTCCACCTCCAGTGGAGTGTTATTCACAGTTACTGTCTGACGATACAACAGATCTGTAACAAGTAAACATTTACTAATTATTTTCAAGTTCGTATTAAATTCTATACATAAACATATCAGTTAAGTCTCTTATATGCAAGCCTATTCACATTGAGTTCTGAATGCACTTGTAATTTTATGATAGAAGAAATCAATAGTATATAAATCAATCATTACATTAACTGAAGCTAACATGGCATGCTAAGAAATTATTTCATCTTTTGATTGGCGATTTACACCATTCTCTTCTCTGTTTATCCAAAAACCTTTATTAAGTGTATATCATGTAACAACTAGTTTTTCGTTTGATTGTTAATTTTACTCGCCATTTTTTGAAGTTTCGTTTTACTCTTTCTTGGATGAAATCCGTTAATTTAATTATTTTTCGGTGTATCTCTTACAGACTTTATTTCTAAATTAATTTTTATTGATTTATTTCTTAAGAAGCATGTTTAGTAAATTATTTGCTTTTTGTAGCTGTATTGTTTGGGTTTGACCCTAATAAATACGCGACCAAATCTGAAAACTTGATAAGATATCCACTTCTATACATCATGACCATTTGATTAACAACAATAATATTTTTATTTTTTATACAGTCTTATTAAGTGATTATTAAAGAATTTCCCGCAATAAGAATGTGGCCAACAGTGTTAACTCGTGGTTAAAATGAATGCAATATAGGCTATATTTTTATTTATCAAAACTTGAACTTTTTTAATAAGTAGAATTTAGGTATTGTATTAAGTAGATGACATACTTTGCGAGTTTATTAAGCTTTAATAGGTTCTGTTATCTACTTAAAAACTAAGTAACAAAAACTGTTATCTGTACTTTTTTCTCGTGGAAAGTCTTCAATATCTATCCTGATAATGGGGACACATTAAATTCAATTATGTATAAGTGATCAATAATGAATAGCAAGAACAATATGATGTAATTTATTAAGATATTAAATCAGAAATATACAGAAGAATATGATAAATGGGGATTAATTGTGATCATGAAGGAAACAAAATATTTTTCAATTGAAGAATCAGAACAAAATTTAACAATAAAATCTTGTAGTGAGATCACATATTTAGGAATTAAATAAATGTAAATGGAAGTTATGAAAAGGAAATAAGAAATATAAATAATAAAGGAAAATTTGCAATTGCTTGCCTCAGTGGAATATTGTGGGATACAAATATAAGTAATAAAAATAAAATTAATATATATATATATATATATATATATATATCATAGAATTGTTAAAAACATTATTACTTATGGAGCAGAACTTTGGTCATTAACAACAAAAACAAATAAGTATCTTTTGGCAATGGAAATGGATTTTATACGAAAGGCAGGAAGAATTTCAAGAAGAGAAAAAAATAGAAACTCAATTATAAGGGAGAAAATTAAGATTGAAGACATTATTTTAAATCATATTAAAACTCAGCAATTAAGATGGTACGGACTTGTCCAACGAATGGATGAGGATCGGCTACCAAAATGTGTTTTGGAACGGAAACCTGCTGGAAGAAGAGGCAGAGGAAAACCTAAATCCTCCTGGAGTCAGGGAACATATTTATATATGAAGAAGGAACATCTACAACCAGGAGATTGGATGGACCGACAAAATTGGCTATTAGGAATCGGACGATGCAAAGACATTAATCAACCAATGATCTATCTATATACACCTGACCTCATATTTTATTTTCTCACATGTACATGTTGATGCTAGTTGAAAACTGTGACGATTTTCCCCAATATACAGTTGTCCAGATGATAGAACAAACTATAAACTTATATTTATAATTTAACTCTATCACTGTATAAAATAGTTATGTTGGTGTCGCAACTTAACAGGCCCTGTTGAGCGATAAGGCTACCCATCGCTTGGTAGATAATAGTAATGAAAGTTACACTGAAGTTAAGTTTGTTTTGGTATTGAGTAACTTTAGAGGATTGCAAATTAGTTCATTAAGCTTTGTTTTCCCATACGAGAGAATGCAGATTCATAATGGCAAGATGAAATGTAATTTTATCGGCTGAAGTAGCGCAGAGGAACATTAGAAACTTAATTACATCTCAGCTAAGTTCCAGTACAGGAGTAATGGAAACTTAAGTAAGACGGACGATAGGAGATGTGTTTCGCTTACTACACTACAGATCTCGGTTATTCACCTGTCCCTTACAGAAAATGGATTTCCTGGTTTTCAAGTGTTCTCGTTCTTTTGTCTTCTAATTAGGACAACAAATTTCCTAAAAAGTTTTTTTCTGATAATTTATGGGAAATATCAGACGAATGGTATGACACTTTTCTTCACACTCTTGCTTACAGTCAAGTTGCTCTAACAAGTGGAAAAACGAATGCAACAAAATGCATCAACTTTTATTGATGAAAAACAACTGAAAGTTAGTGAATAATACATTTGTTTATGTCCACTGTTTAGTTGGAGCATCTTGAGCCACAAATGTTCCTATAATATATGTGTAACTATTATAATATTTATAAAGGTTCCGGTTGTCCTCAAATTTCTTTAAAAGTTTTATCTTTAAGGGGGGTAGAATTTAAGTTGGGGTATATCTAACTTGCAATTGTCAATAATTGCAATTTTTGGCACAATACAGACTTAATTAACGTGTTTTCATGTTTTCATTCATTCAAGGACATTTATACGTCATTTGACGGTTTTTATGTATTTTCTTTTACTTCCGCTTTTCATTTTTACGTTGTATCTGTTTCCATGATTAGAGGAATCGCTGCCAATAAAAATAAACCTATTTTCGTTGTTCTATCTAGTGCGGTATAATATTTTTAATATATATCGTAACAACATTGAGGTCCATTTCGATTAATTGCATGTTACTAAAATGTGTTTATGTTTTTAACGGAGGGAATGATACAATAACAAAGTGTTGGAGTTTATAATGTCAGTTACCATCAATGGTTGTAGTACATTCAGTGGTAATATAAAAGTCGTAAGACGTTGAAAAACATATTTTGAACACGAGAACCCATAATAACGTGGCGTACTTCAAAATAAGCAAATTGATGCTGTATTTGCTCCATGTGCACTTGTTTCCAATAACATGTTAACTTTCAGTTGTTTTTCTTACTTTCAAGAGCACAAACTCTGTTTTATATAATCATTATTACTAGAAATAGAATCCATCGCTATGGTCTCGGGGCAAAGGCCCGAGTTCAATCCCCGGTCGAGACAGTTTCCTGGAGAGGTTTGGACACAAATTTCCTTTAAGACAAATGCCGAGAAACATTAAGGTCCAAATAAATCCCGAACAACATCTGACCATTATAATCATCGAACATATTCCCCTATTTAGTATGAATGTGTGAATCTTGTCTTGAATGTTCGGTGCTGTCCCGGAGGTGGTCCCGCATTGAGATGATCACTCGTACAGGAAGGCCCTCAATGTCCTTGTGTGGTCAATAAAGTATGTGTGTGACCCAAAGTTTAAAATCGTTTCCCTGTAAGGCTCGTGTAGTGTGGGACTTGTAGACCTAAATGTATTTATATGTATAAACGGAGAGGCTAAATTGAGATAAAGAAATAAAGGGAATTAATTTAAGCAAGAACATATAGGTAATTTTTCAGTTGTTTAATTAATCAAGGTAATAACACATATTTATATGTTTTACATATAAACTGCGATAGTTTTATTTATACCTTAATTATATCATGGATTTTCATCAAGTGAAATGCTTAATGAATTAATTAGCTGTGTAATGTCCATAAATGTAAAAGCATCTATAAATATGATTAAAATAAAAAGTAAAGAACACAAGCAATCGACAGAGACTTCAGAGTTGTATTGTAAAATCCAAATATCCGAGAGAGGATATGACCAAAGGTATATTTACAAATTCTCCCTCCCTATAGTCAACAGCTCAAAATGAAAAAGTGATTTGTTAAAAAGAACTTATCCAATATTGAAATAGTTATCTGTAACAATGTAACAATTTAATGTTTCCACGGTGAAATTATTAAATACATTAGTGCGATACATTCTGTGATGACGTACTAAGTGCTGTTTTTGTTCATATATCGCCATGTGAATAGGATGTACTGAAGGTGACTGAACGTTTCAGTTTCGGTCAAATAGTATTTATTGGTAGGCTTCTTACAATATTTAATTTTTTATATAAACATTATAACCGATTATTTAAATACTGAAAGAAATGTTCTAAAAGTTCATATTAATTATGTTGCTGCTTTTCAGTTTTTCATTTTTTAATTTATTTGGATTTTCTTTGGTCAGAATCTGTACAATTTACAGGCCAAGCAGTGTGACAAAATAATTATGATATTGACATTTATGGTGGATAATAAATGAAATAAAGAATAAATGAGGTAAACTCATATACAGTGTTTAACTTTTCAAAATTATTTGATAAAAATACAAATTTAGAAAAAAGGGTTTTGTAGAAATATTCAAGGGCGGTCTGAGGGAAAGAACCTGCCTAACGCTGCTAAGGTTGGTACATCTTATTAGAGAGCACTTCAACTAATTTTAGTTTACACTCCTTTCTGTCTTCGTCTGATTGCCAGAAATGTCTGGCGCCAACATTAGCATTCAAGGCACTCCATAATACCAGAATCTAGGCTCCAGCTTGTATCCACATATGCGATATGTCACCTAGCTTGTCGAAATTAATAAGCCACCCACATGGAATTCCTCATTCTATAGCACAAATTAATTTATTTATAGAATACTTGAGATTTTCTCAGAGTGATGCACTGCACGATTTCACGCAAACAGAATAATAAGCCAGGATTAAAATATTATTTTTATTTATGAGCGCATTGTCAAATATTTTCTTACATCTAACGAACTAAGACATATAAATTGTAGCTACGTAAATATAATATGAAAATATTATTTTAAATATCGATCATTTATAAATGATTACTAATGAAATTAATTATTATGATAAAAGAGTCGCACTTAATTATTGTACTTATTTAAATACAATCTATGAAAACATCACCTGAACCAAGTCATGATAACATCAGTATAATCATCATCCTCTCAAGGGGTAACTTTGGATCAGCGCGTAAATTTCAACTTTGACAGGAAATACTAAAGCTGACATTTACGCGCTGTACTAAAGTTACAGCCCCTGTTCCAAAGTTTTTCCGATTGACGGTATGTCTAGTGGCCTGTTACGGTCTCCAACAAAATCAGTGTAATAATAATAATAATAATAATAATAATAATAATATTAATAATAATGGGAGAACAACATTAACTATGATTTGAGGGAAGTAGATTATACAGGAAATGATTGGAAAGCATTAGCTCAGGATAGGGATGTATGGAGAGCTTATGTCCGCGCGGCCATGAACCTACGGGTTCGATAGTGCCAGTGAGTAAGTAAGTAAGTAAGTATAATAATAATAACAATAATAATGACGACGACGATGATGATGATGATGATAATATGGAATTTCAGAAATGTTGTTACTCGGGTTTAAAAAATCTACTAAATCGGATATTTTGTCGTTTTAAACGTCTTGTTTTCTTCTTTTATATAAAGCCGATAAAAACGTAAAAATAGCATACAGAACCAATAACAAATTAAACAACACAATAAACAATAACATTGAAGAAAATAACATTTTCAACAGCAAAGGAGTTTATAAACTGACATGTAAGGACTGCAACAAATTTTATATAGGAAGGACAAACAGGAGTTTTAACATCAGATTCAAAGAACATTTTCGAGACTTCATTCACGCAGAAGGGAAATCAAGTTATGCAAAACACGTTATCCATGAAGGACATCGCATGTTAAATATTGAAAACACCCTAACAGTAATGCACAGAGAAAATAATCCAGCGAAGATAAACGTACTCGAAGAGATGGAAATCATGAAAGCAGCTCACAACGACAGCCTGATAAACGAAAACGAACCCAATACATGCAACCCCCTCTACCAGATCTTCAGTGAAACACCAGTTTTGAATCCTGCCGATGGGACAAGTCCCGAAAGCGCTACAGTTAAATGATAATTAAGTTGAGGAGACGGACCTTTCAGGTGAATATTCTATAATTTTATATTAATTTTGAATAAACCTCAACGGAACACATCATGAATCTTATAAAAGTTGATTCTTTTATATATCACGAGATACTTGTATATTATAATATTGATAATATTTGCAGTTAATCTTCTGGTTCCTCAAAATTAGAGGCTCCCAAAAGATATATACGAACATTCAACTGTAGTATAGAAACTTTATAAATTATTTCTGTAAGCGAATAACAATAATGAAAAGTATTTTAATGTAAAGGCTGTTCAATTTGTAAACAGATGCTTGAGGCGTATTTTATATAACTTATAAGATGGCCGGGAATAATATCAAATGAAGAAATGTGAAAAAAACCAACCAATCTCCAATATGTCACCAAATAAAACAAAGAAAGTGGAATTGGATAGGCCACACGTTGAGAAAACCAGACAGAGCCATCGAGAAGACCGCACTAGATTGGAACCGGCAAAGAGTAAGAAAATGTGGAAGCGATCAGTAGAGGAGGAAGCAAAGGATAGAGGGAAAAACTGGAAACAGGTGAAATGACCGCTTGGAAGCAGAGTACGCCGGAGAAACTTTATTGCTGCCCTATATTCCATTCAAGAACTAAAGGAAATAATTCAAATAAGTAAAAAAAAAAAAAAAGGCTGTTCAAATTACAAAGATTATAGATTAATTGTGGAATATTGGGAAAGCCTTAACGTGCTGTCAATTTTTTTTATAACGGCAGAAGGAGTGCCGCACATCTATAAATAATTTAGGGACTTTTTCTCTGGTTCAATGAGGCATTTTGCAATACAATACATAAGGACTTCATTAAACTAAAAGTAAGATACATACAATGTTATTTACAAATATGGATCGCACGGGCAGTAAGCCGGACGTGCTGTTGACAGTCCGTTACAATAAGTTGATATTAGGTAATAATATACTTAAAAAAACAAAAAAAAACACAATAATATTACCTGAGGCATTTTATCTTAGAGTATCCTATTATATTTTATTTTGATTGAACGGTCGAATTTTGATATACAGATATAATAATAATAATAATAATAATAATAATAAATACTATATATATAATAAAAAGTGGTATTATATAATAATAATATAATAATAATAATAATAATAATAATAATAATAATAATAAACTGTATTGCACTATTTGATGAGACCATCTTCAAAATTTCTTTTGTCCATCTTGTACACAAACTGAATTGTTGTGTGTCTGCATTCTTATTAGATTAGTCTATGTACACCATTTGTCTTTAAATTTGTACATACATGCATTAAAAGTAGCTGTTGTAATCAAACAGACTCTTGTTTACCACAAAATAGCGGCCTTAGATTACTTCTCACATATTTATGAAGTAAGTTAAAATACGTTTTGAAAATAAGTTCCTCTTTATAGGTTACGAAACAAGGAAATGAACTAGTCTAAACATTTCTACTATTGACCTTGTACAAGCTCGATGACTACTGCATGCAATTTGATTTTTTCCCTTGTAACCTACTTAAAATATGTAATAATTTTATAATTGAGTCAATTAAAAAAATAAATTTACTATCAAAATGAATAAAAGTGAAGTGTTTTTATTTTCATTAGTGGGAAAATGACCCGCAGAAGCGCAAATTCCCCAAAAGTTGTGAATATTTAAAAACTTAAAAATAACGCATTCTGAACGATAATTTTGTGTGTGTAAAAATTTTATTTTCTTAATAAAAGTTTGGCTGAAAGTGTTAAAATATAATTTATATCTTCAAACACTGTTATTAATAGTAGAAAACATATTTAGTTTTTTCTTTCGCAGTATATGAACTGTTCATGGTCTGATGTTATGAATTGGTTTTAAAGCTACAGAAATAAATTGATCTATGAAGTTCTAAAGTATTGCGCATTATACGTTGACTTAGAACTCGTAAAGAAGCATTCTATTAAACTGTCAAACATGTAAACTTGTAGATGAAAATAGTAAGAGGAAAAATATTCACGCCAATACAAACTGCTAACATATCAGCAATCCGGACGTCATCGTGTAAATATATTCTAGGTTCAGTGAATCACAGTCATGGCCTGATAATTGCGATCTTCATCTTATTAGGACTATTTGTGTGTTTTGTTAAATTTCCCAGTACCTGTGGATGAGATTATATTTTTTGTTAAATTTCCCAGTACCTGTGGATGAGATTATATTTTTTGTTAAATTTCCCAGTACCTGTGGATGAGATTATATTTTTTGTTAAATTTCCCAGTACCTGTGGATGAGATTATATTTTTTTGTTAAATTTCCCAGTACCTGTGGATGAGATTATATTTTTTGTTAAATTTCCCAGTACCTGTGGATGAGATTATATTTTTTGTTAAATTTCCCAGTACCTGTGGATGAGATTATATTTTTTGTTAAATTTCCCAGTACCTGTGGATGAGATTATATTTTTTGTTAAATTTCCCAGTACCTGTGGATGAGATTATATTTTTTGTTAAATTTCCCAGTACCTGTGGATGAGATTATATTTTTTGTTAAATTTCCCAGTACCTGTGGATGAGATTATATTTTTTGTTAAATTTCCCAGTACCTGTGGATGAGATTATATTTTTTGTTAAATTTCCCAGTACCTGTGGATGAGATTATATTTTTTGTTAAATTTCCCAGTACCTGTGGATGAGATTATATTTTTGTTAAATTTCCCAGTACCTGTGGATGAGATTATATTTTTTGTTAAATTTCCCAGTACCTGTGGATGAGATTATATTTTTGTTAAATTTCCCAGTACCTGTGGATGAGATTATATTTTTGTTTAAATTTCCCAGTACCTGTGGATGAGATTATATTTTTTGTTAAATTTCCCAGTACCTGTGGATGAGATTATATTTTTTGTTAAATTTCCCAGTACCTGTGGATGAGATTATATTTTTTTGTTAAATTTCCCAGTACCTGTGGATGAGATTATATTTTTTGTTAAATTTCCCAGTACCTGTGGATGAGATTATATTTTTTGTTAAATTTCCCAGTACCTGTGGATGAGATTATATTTTTTGTTAAATTTCCCAGTACCTGTGGATGAGATTATATTTTTTGTTAAATTTCCCAGTACCTGTGGATGAGATTATATTTGATATAATATGAAGATCACAGAGAAAACATGGAATGTCACAAAATAACGAAAATAGAGTTAACCCTTACATCTGGTATAAACTTTTTGAATCTTCTAATTATTTTATTTATATATATATATATATATATATGATATGAAAAGAAAAATGAATGCTTGAGTCGGGATTCGAACTCGAGTCTCTAAAGTCTGTACCTTTAGCGCTCTAACCAACTGAGCTACTCAAGAATTCCAATACAAGCATACAATAAGAAAATTGTATGCTTGTATTGGAATTCTTGAGTAGCTCAGTTGGTTAGAGCGCTAAAGGTACAGACTTTAGTGTATGCTTGTATTGGAATTCTTGAGTAGCTCAGTTGGTTAGAGCGCTAAAGGTACAGACTTTAGAGACTCGAGTTCGAATCCCGACTCAAGCATTCATTTTTCTTTTCATATCATATTTGCCTTCATTGCCAAATGTCAAAAAATATATTTATAATATCTATATATATATATATATATATATAGATTTTAAATGTTTACACATCTTTCTGTGCCTAAAATTTTAATTAGCATAGATAAAAATTGAAAAAAAAACACGGAGTACCCCAGTCAAATCAATGGTTCAACTTTTACTATGCCGGGGAAAAACAAGAATTGTTCAAACATTAAAATAAAGTTTTTTGTTCTTGGTTTCTGTGATATTCCTGGTTTTTCCTATGTGGTATTCGTGTGTGTGTGTGTGTGTATGTGTATCCACCACTGTGGTCTCGAGGTAGCATGCTGCCTTGTCACGCAGCGGGCCTGGGTTTGATTCCCGGTCGGGATAGGCTCCTGGGTTAGCTTTGTTCTGGGTTTTTCCTCACCTGTAAGACAAATGTCAGGGGAAGTTTAGGGCCCAACGGTCCCCGAAAATCATCCGGCCATCATCATCATCCTTATCATTATCATCATCATCATCATCCTTCACCGGTGTGGAAAACAACGGGAAGCTACCACACCTATAATTCCCTAGTAAAGCTGCAAAGTATAGCATGGAAATTCTATGATTGCAGTGAAAGACCTGCCCTCGGGCAGAATTACTATAGGTGGATGGATAGGCCTATATATATATATTATATATATATATATATATACATACATACACGATTAAGAAACTTTTCTTGGGTAATAAAAGGTATGGTCTGCGACTGCGGCACGCATCCTCAGGGAACAATGACAAAAGTAATTTGCTGATCGTTAATGGTGACAGTACTATAACAATGTGAATTCAAGAATAAAATCCAACATCTTATCCGGAAGAAGTTCACTTTAAAAATTATGATTCCAACTATGAAAGCCTAACTAATTAACTCGCTGGTACTATCGAACTGGAGGTTCATGATCGCGCAGACATAAGCTCTTCATATATCCCTCTGACAATATCATCCAATCATGTGTATGATTCTCCTCTTTCAAATCATGCTTAATGTTTTTCCTCTCTCCTTATTTTTGGCCTACTGGGCGCTTTCCCTATAATTTTCCTGTAAGACTTTTCATGCCCTTCTTTCATTTCCTATTCGTTGCCTTGTCAATCGCAATCTAGGCGACTTTACATGTACTATTACGTTTGATGTTCTCCATTCACCTATATGTTCGCCTCTCTTGATATAAATTGTATTGCTGTTAAATTTTTTTAATGTCCCCAGTTTTTGTTCTTAGACATTTCTGGTGTTCTCTCCTGGCAATGGCGTAATTGTAACCCACTTCTGAGGTTGGGGCGCCTGGAAGGCGGGGTTACGTTGCCCCGATGATATGATAGATGATGATGGTGATAGTGGTGCGTCAGGAGAGCCCCTAATCGTAAGCTTAATCTAAGATGAATATGAATGATGATGATTGCGATGGCCATATGATTTCGGGGACCGTGTGGGCCTTAAAGTTCTCCTGACATTTGTCTTATGGTGAGGAAAACCCCCGATAAAAACCTCACCCAGAAAAACTGTCCCGACCGAGGATCGAACCCGGGCCCAGCTGCGTGACAAGGCAGCACGCTACCTCGAGACCACAGAGGTGGACTAATCTAAAAATAATAATAATAAGTTTTATATTATTATTATTTTTTAAAGGAAGAAGAGAAATGTGAGAGAAGCAGACACGCAAGACCGGGAAGTGCGGAAGAAAAAAATTGCATATTTTGGTTGAGGATACATGTGTAAATAATAGAAAAAAACCTGAAAAAATATACAAATAAAGGATGCATTTCTTGGGTTTTTTTCTCACCTGTAAGAAACGTTCAGGTCCAAACAATCCCCGAACATCATCTGGCCATCATATCATCATTATCACATTCGCCATGTTTTTAGTATGGATGTGTGTGTAAATGGTGTGTTTCGTCATGTTGTGTTGTCTTGGAGGAGGCCTTGTCATTGAGCTGATCACTCATTCGGGGAGGCTGTCCTTGTCCTCGTGGGGTGAAAAAGAATATGTGATCCATAGTTACAATACCTCTTCCGACAGGTCGTGCCACTGTTAGGCCTGGGTGACATATGACATCTAAAAAGTACTTATTCGGTGAGGAGTTAAACTAAGTTAAAGGAATGGAATGGCTTAAGAAAGCAGTAATGAAATAATTACGAATAACATCTGAATAGAAGTTTATATGCGAAAGATAATGCATGGTTTACTTGATAGGTCAATATGGAGAGTAGAGCCAAATCACTGACGGTCCTGCATGTAGCCTTGTGGACAGCTGTGAGGTGGAGATAGGTGGACTGCTCCATGACCGTTCTATATTTGCTTTTAACTGGGCTCGGAGACGAGACGAAGACCTCCTGCTGAGAGGGAAACAAACATCTAGCCTAGATAAAGACTGGTCAATCCTATTGTGAGAGGGTAAGAGTCGCAGTTCTCTCTTATTCAAATGTATCACATGTTTTAATTCTGTGCGATAAAAATAATTCAGGTTGACACGAAATACTGCACTCGTCTTTTTTTCTGAACAGCGTAAAATAGAACGTTTATGATTTTAATTTCGAGTTCTGGCATTGACTTGGATATTGGGATATTAAAAAATCTGAAAAAAAAACAATACTTATAGAGGGTGTAATGTTCTATAACCATGGCTTGTAATATTAATATTTTCTGAGTTATTTCTTAATTTGTAAGATACCCTTTTCTTCTAGTTAGAGCACATTAGCAAGAAACAAATGAGGAAACGTTGTGCGTACAATGTACGTTTGTTACTATTACGCAGCACATATTGTTTGTATTTATACAAGAAATAACCAATTACATTAATTTTCACAATTTTATATGCTATAATAATATTATATTTGACAATATCTCAATGGAATTTTATCAAGTCTTTTAAAAGTTAAAAGATACAGATGTGACATTTTGTAATCTCAAACCATATAGGCCTAAATATCTAGTAAAGTAATCCGAAACTAGTGTCCGGCGTAATGTCAGTTCTTGGGATGAGATAAAATGAAGCCCTATAAATGAAGATTTGTGATGCACTAGGAAACCGGTTGAACAGATTTGTGGACCATCAAATGAAAATAAGTAAAGAGTGGATGACATGAGTATGGAAGAGTTGTGGAATAAACTTTTTTTTTTTTCAAGGCGACACAAGAGAAACATCGAGAATAACATGTCCCGTTTCCGATAATGTTGACCATGAACCCCTCATCGAGTGACCATGACCAGAGATGGAGAGCGAGTGTTCAATTGCTTGTGCCATCCAGCCACCTAAATGTCTAGTATGATACAGTTATTATGTTTTGATAATGAAGTTCCTTTCATCTCTGATTTAATACTCTGTTTTTTAACTACTTTTTTTGTTTTCTTACGGTTCAAAATTGCCAGGTTATAGTTGTGAGTCACCGATATATTATTCTCGGAAATAAATTGAATATGAGTTCCAGATATTATTCTTGGGCGATTGATTGATCATGGAACAAAATGGGTGCTGTGTTTGTATATTCACTTTCTGTATACAGCATAGAGGTGATTCATTAATCTTGAAATAAACTAATGTGCATTTTCGAAACATAGAAAAACATTTTTCTAGAAAGCTTAATCGAAAATATTCGCAAAAGTTTCATGATTTAAAAAAAATACATCTGCCTAATCAGAAGAAACTCGTCACTAAATTCATAGAGAATAAAACTTAGAGAAACATTTTTATGTACATTGTTTTTCATGTTTAGAAAAAGCATTCCAACTATTTTGGTTTTATTTTAAAATATGTGTATGTACAACTTTTCAGCCTTTTTTTTGTTTGATTATTTATTGTCATTTAATCCTATGGAATGTTGTTATATTTGCTTTTGGTTACAAAATATTAATAAAACAAGTTATTTTTTTATTTTGAAATTAATATACTTAATTATTTCTTAACATTCTTTTTTTTTAGCTTATTTCCATTTTATCTCATCGTCTACCTTAAGTTGATTTTAAAACAATTTATTAACAATTACGATGTAGCAATTAACTTATCAAATGAAATATCTAAAAACTAACAACGAAACTGGAGTTACTATGGACTGCACGACATAGTCTCATTGAGGTAGCAGAAAACTACTGTAGAAATACATTTTTCAGTCACTCGTATTCAGACTTTCTTTAAAATTATTACCTGAATTTTTCCAGGGGTAAAATCGACCAGTTCTTTGGATAGAACTTTTTTTATTCTCATGCCTTTGACTGAGAATATTTTTTTAAATTGTCTCTTCAAATTTTGTTAAAGCCGACTGGTTCATTGGATAAGACATTTTTCTTATATTCAAGACGTTCACTGATAATCTTTCTCTTTTAAAAGATTACTTGAATTTTCCAGAGGAAAAATCGTTTCGATAAGCAATGTTTGTTGATCTCTTGTCGTTGACATAAAATATGTGTATCCTTGCATTCATTATTTCTCACGAGCCTTCATGACTTGATGGGGTTCGATTACTGTTTACCTGATTGTTATATTAATAAAACTAAGGACTTCGGATATAATTATGGTCCTTTGTATTACTTAGCAATTAAAACCGTTGTCAAATAAAAAATAGGTCAAAGATGTTTTCATTTCATTGACACAATTCTTCAACCTTTCCAAAGATAATTAGTATTCGGCCTCCTTGAAACAAAGGTTGGATCTTCCTTTTTTACACCTCTCTTACATCAATGATGGTCTACTTATTTTCCGTTACAACTAATTATATAAATTTAATGATCATTTCCTTATCATAAAATTACGTTATATAATATAAATATTCCAATAATTAATTTCTCGTTACAAATAAAATCTGAAGTAAAATAGCGTCTACTACAACCTTAATTAGGGCATCTTTGATTATAAAGAGAAGAAAAAGAATATTGCACTAACCACTATTTGTAGTTAACACTGATGAAGGTGTTGGAGAAAGTACTTAAATGAGTATTAGAAAATGCAATTTAGGTCATGCAATTTCATTTACACAAAGAGGTAATAATGAAACGGGTTTTCCTTTAAGAAACTCCAATATTCTGTATTGTAAAACGAGGATTTATCAGCACTTTCCTTCTCTCCCTTTTCGATTTTCGTTTACGACTTCATACACGGATAATAAATTTAATTATAAATAACGCTTTTTATTTACAAGTAGGCCTACTGTTATAATCTTTTATAGCTACAAACAGCTTTGTAGAAGAGTTAACTTCAAAAAGTTATATACTGTAAATTTCAAATAAATTACATCCTGTTTTAACTTTTGAAGCAGCTCACAGCGTACCTGTGGAATTCCATTTAACTTAGCTTAACCTCTCACTTTATAGATTCTTTTCCCATGTCACATGCGATCCAGGCCCTACAGTGTAGGGAGAAGAATTTTAAAACCACGGATCACACAACCTTTTTTGACCACACAAGGACATGGAAGGCCTCCCACAATGAGTATATAACTCTATATCAGGACCTTCTCCGAGACAAACAACATGAAGACGAAACTCTCTATTCACACACATTAATACTAAACATGACGAATATGATGATGATGATCGCCATATGATGTTCGGGGACCGTTTGGGCCTTAAAGGTTCCTGACATTTGTCTTACAGGTGAGGAAAACCATCACCCAGGAAACTTGTCCTCTGCCTTATGAGGTAGCGACACTACTCCGAGACCGCACGTATCTGCGGAAATGAACCTCAAATTCCTTCACATTTACTTAATGAATTCTCACATTTTACTTTAGAAAAAGATGAACTTGAATTGGTCAGTTTCAGTAAATCATGTATTTATTCTACCAGTTATATTATATGGGTGCGAAACATGGACTCTTACTTTAAGGGAGGAAAGGAGATTACAAGTATTTGAGAATAAAGTACATAGGAACATTTTTGGACCAAAGAGAGATGAACAGACAGGTGAATGGAGAAGACTACATAACAATGAATTACATGGTCTTTATAGGAAGCCAGATATAATAAGAACAGTTAAGTCTCGTAGACTGCGATGGGCAGGACATGTTTCACGTATGGGGAATGAAAGACTTGCATGGAAGCTGCTTTAGGAAAGCCAGAGGGAAAACGCCCAGTTGGTAGACCAAGAATGAGGTGGGAGAATAACATTAAGTATGATTTGAGGGAAGTAGATTATACAGGGAATGATTGGAAAACATTAGCTCAGGATATGGATGTATGGAGAGCTTATGTCCGCGCGGCCATGAACCTACGGGTTCGATAGTGCCAGTTAGTAAGTAAGTAAACCATATACCTAATATATCATGTATGTCTACATTCTTTATCCATTTCATAAAGAAGGTATTTTTAAAACTGTAAACATAATTACTTTCACTGAAATAATAATAATAATAATAATACTAATAATAATAATAATAATAATAATAATAATAATAATTTAGATGATGCTATACTTTAATGTAATTCCCCCATATACTTTGTGTTTTTTACAGATACTGTCTCATAAGTAATGTCTTTTTTAAATATTTTTAATAATTCCTGACAATAAATTAAACTACTTTTCAACCGTACATGCATTTGAAAAGTAGTTCTTGGATTGAAAATAGCTATGATTTATGAATGAATGGAAATAATTTAATTTGCTTTAATGGCAGAGAAGCAACAGAGAAAATATGAGTATATTTCAAATAAGTGGGTCTTAATTTTTTTTTAAATGACTGAATTGGAGACACCAGTTAAAAAAACACAAGCGCGATAAACAGTTACAATCAGGTCAAAAAAGAAGTAATTCAAATATGTGCTTTCGGAACATAGTACCTTTCGTAAGATTTAACTATATTAATTAAATTATGTCATATTTTGATAATTATTAGGGTAACACCATCTATCCGTCATAACCTTCCTACATATTCTCCTTGTTTAGAAAGAAATGTATTAAAATGCAAAATATAAACTAACAGTTAACTAACTTATTGGCAGTATTGAACCAGAAAGTAAATGACCGCGCGAATAAAACGTTCCTTACATCCTTATCCCAAGCTAATCATCCCTGTATAATTTACCTCACTTAAATCAAATCAGAAACACACACATGCCGATGGTTATACCTAAAGATTCTCAGATGTGATTAGATTTTGATGTTAAAGCATCTATAAATAAGATGAAATAATAAACAGAAGAGTAGTAGCTGAGATAATGTTGTAGAGTTGACTGATAAAAGAAATTAATGTGGCAAAACTGCAGCTCTAGAAATGACAGAGAGTCTTGATGTTTCTTGCAAAGATATTTTAAAACGTGTCAGTTGGGTAGGAATATTGAATGACCTGCCTTAAAGAAGATGGATGATTCTAGGCGATAGCAAATTGTAACTCGTATCAGTGTCACGCGTGGCATTAAAATTCTCATTTCACCGGCCCATCTCAGTAAATAGGTTGTATGCTACTACTTTTTTTATTCTGCTTCGTCTTCTGAAGCCAAGCACAACTTCTGTTTATGTTGAACATCCAGGTCAACTTATATTTGAGCGTATGTCAAGGGAAAAATACATCCAATTTTTATGTCGCCATAAATAATAGTGAGTACCTACATTCACATTATACGTTCTTCCGTGGTTAACTTTATGTGATAAAGTATTCGTATCACATCTGATCAATACCAACCATACGGTTGGTAACAATAAATTTAAAAGTTGGTCAATTTCAATGGATTTGAATATATATATATATATATATATATATATATATATATATATATATATTGCAGATTTTCGTGGATATAAGTATGAATATGAAAGTTTTCTTGGGTTTTCCGCGTCTTGGATTCAAGTTCGGCCTCTGGCCACTGATTCCGACGTTTCGGCATGATCCCACATGCCATTATCAAGGAATGATAAGTTCGAGTCACAGGCTTAGGTCTTATATAGTAAAATACATAGAGTTTTTGCTGTGGTCCGTTTCCGAATCTTGGATGGGTGTACGTCTTCGGAAACGGACCACAGCGAAAACTCTATGTATTTTATTATATAAGACCTAAACCTGTGACTCGAACTTATCATTCCTTGATAATGACATGTGGGATCATGCCGAAACGTCGGAATCAGTGGCCAGAGGCCGAACTTGAATCCAAGACGCGGAAAGCCGAAGAAAATTTTCATATTAATATATATATATATATATATATGTGTGTGTGTGTGTGTGTGTGTTATGAAAAGAAAAATGAAAGCTTGAGTCGGGACTTGAACCCGAGTCTCTAAACTCGGTCCGCGCAGAGAACACGTCGCGGATAAATGTATAAATAGAGCAGGTAGTCGACAAAGTCTCAAGACAACCCTTGAGGATGCCGGACGCAGTCTCTGGCGAAACGTTGGGGAACTACAAGCCTCAAGACCACGGCCAACAGCCCGGAAATCATCTACAAGATCATCATAGTTCTTTAGAATGTTTTTCTTACCTTTAGGACAAATGTCGTGAAAAATTAAAATCGAAATAGTCTCTGAACACATCATAATCAATCCATTATATTCGCGTTGATTTACCATGTATGAATCTTAAACATTCGTGTTGTCATGGTGACCCTGACATTGAGGTGTATCTTTGTGATCAAGAGTTTAAAAACCTCTCCAGACAACCCGGGAGGCTCCTACAGTGGGATAAGTTAAACTAATGACAATTAAGACGGTTCTAGTTAATGTTACTTTTTACTTAATGTCGCTCTTTAACGGCTAAGGTCATCTTCTTCTTCTTCTTCTTCTTCTTCTTCCGAATGCAGTATTGGGTGATGATGCCCGTTCTGCGACTACAAAAACTGATCTTTCCATCGGTTGAAGGGTCTTCCGAGGTCTCTTTTACCTTTAGGGTTGAGGTGGTAAGTCATCTTTGGTAAACGGGAATTTGACATTCTCTGGACGTGTTGGAACCATTTAATCTGATAATTTTGTATATGTTCAACCATTTCCCTACTATTCCACTGCATCCTTATCTCATCACTTTTCATTCTATCCCTTAATATTACTCCAGTTAGTGATCGGAGGAATCTCATTTGTGAAAACTATTAATGCGGGATTTATCTTTTGCTCGAAGTGTCCAGCATTCACTTCCGTATAGTAGAGCAGGTTTGGCTATGGAATTATGAAATCTCAATTGGATTTCTTTCCTCATTTGTTTTCCAAAATTTCTCCTAATTATACCATTTAATCTGTTATATTTTTCTAAATTTGTTCCCACATCTTTTTGATTATGAAACTGTGATATATTATTACCTAAGGTCATTAGCGTTGACATTCATACCTAGGCGACACATTTTACTCAGAGGCAGCTTTTATCAGGCTTAAAGTTCTTTTACTCGCCGTAAATTTACAATACGGGATCCAAGCTTCAGTTTCCTTCCGAAAGAACTCATACTCGGGATTGTACGCAGTAAAAATCAATGGAATTGAACATTGCAATAAGAGGCGAGCATGATAACCACTAGCCCATCAGGATCGACCTTAAAGCTTTTAATACATGACTCATTAAAAAAAAACCTCTGCTCGTAATGCGAACTAAAGCAATCAGATTAAGTCCTTGTTATGAAGGTCTGTGATGTTGACTAACCAGACCTGTCACACCACCACAAAAACAGATGAAATTAAATGGAACAAAATTAAATCTAAACGGATGAGTGCGGAGAAGTGGTGAATTAACTTTTTGACAGGTGAAAACGGGATAAACCCCGAGAAAGGCATGCCTTTGCTCCGATTCCTCCTCTGCGGATACCACTTAGAGTCCGAGTTGCTAACTCAGGATCTACAGATGGAGGATAAAAGGTATTGATTGTAGGCTAATAAGAAGAAATCAATGCGATCATTGTGGGATGTTTGAATATCGTGGGTTTTGCAACGGCTGTAACATATCATACATAATTAAACGAAAGAAACTCGCTGGTTCGCATTAAGTGAGAAATAAAATGTAAACAACCTTTCCAAAGTATAAAGAACTGATTCAAATCCTTTGAATAAATATCTTGTTTTCGTAGTTTTACTGAGAACCATATGACAACTGTAACAGTTCAAGGTTATTTCTACTAGTTAAAATTCCAAGAGCTCAGTTGCTACAGCGCAAATGACAGTGAAAACGAAATTAAATGTAAACTTTTCATTAACAATTTAAACTCACGGCACCGGTATGTAATCACTCATCCATATCCTTGTGTGGTCAGAAAAGTATTTCTGTGATACTTAATTCAAAACCCCTCTCCCGACAGGTCGTGCCACTCCTAGGCCCGGATGGCGTGTGCCATGTAAAAATGTACCTATAAGGTGAGAGGTTAAACTAAGTTAACGGAATGGAATGGTACCTGTTTATGCTCGTCTCTATTTGTGTAACTATATTGGAGGATAAAGTATTAACTAATTTGTATAGGTCTATTAACAGTATTGTACTCGGAGATTCATGGCTGTGCGGATATAAGCTCTCTGTACATCTCCAATCTGAGCTAATACTTTCAATAATTCCTTGTACAATTCACCTCTCTCAAATCATGATTAAGTTATATTCCCACCTCATTCTTGGCCTACTTACAGGGTGCTTTTCCTCTGCTTTTTCTACAAGAAGTCATGATACCTCTGTTTCATTCTCCATTTCTTGTCCATCGCAGTCCACGAGACTTAACTCTTATTATTACATCTGGTTCATGTGTAGGTGATTGTTACTTAATTTTCTCCATCTGTCTGTTCGTCTCTCTTTGGTCCAAAAATGTACCAAACATTTTATTATCCAATACCGTACTCGTAAGAGACTACATGTTTCGGATCCACTGGAAGGAATATCATGTATCTATATATTTTCAGTTTAACACTTTTGTTAGAGAATTTGGAATGACAAGAGTACTGTAATGTATATCACATGTTCCTGAGTTGAGCCTATTTTTTAAATTTCTTTTTGCATCTTACTTCTATTTGTAATTATAGTTCAGGTATTTGAATACAACAACTTCTTCAAAATTTCCCTTATTTTTTAAAATTGAATTTTATACTTAGAAATGTTTTCTGAACACTGTTAATGTGAAAGGAAATAAAATGCAATCAATTAAATGTAGTAAATCAAATGGAATAAGTATTTGATCTTAAGAATTATATTAAGAATATTCTTAAGAACTATTAATATAAAATTATAGAATATTCACCTGAAAGGTCCGTCTCCTCAACTTAATTATCATTTAACTGTAGCGCTTTCGGGACTTGTCCCATCATCGGCAGGGTTCAAAACTGGTGTTTCACTGAAGATCTGGTAGAGGGGGTTGCATGTATTTGGTTCGTTTTCGTTTATCAGGCTGTCGTTGTGAGCTGCTTTCATGATTTCCATCTCTTCGAGTACGTTTATCTTCGCTGGATTATTTTCTCTGTGCATTACTGTTAGGGTGTTTTCAATATTTAACATGCGATGTCCTTCATGGATAACGTGTTTTGCAGCTCACAACGACAGCCTGATAAACGAAAACGAACCAAATACATGCAACCCCCTCTACCAGATCTTCAGTGAAACACCAGTTTTGAATCCTGCCGATGATGGGACAAGTCCCGAAAGCGCTACAGTTAAATGATAATTAAGTTGAGGAGACGGACCTTTCAGGTGAATATTCTATAATTTTATATTAATTTTGAATAAACCTCAACGGAACACATCATGAATCTTATAAAAGTTGCTTAAGAACTATTCAGGGAAAAACATTATTTGATATTATACACAATATAGAAATTAGATTAGATTAGATTTATTTAGCCTGGTGGAGTTAAGGGACAAATGTCATATTCAAGACATAGCCAAATATATTATAGATAGACCAACATATTGGAAAGGTCACATAGAAAGAATGGAAGACAACCGACTTGTAAAAAAGAAGAGCTAAAAAGATAGACAAATGGACGAGAGAAGAACAAGAGGAAGACCACCCAAGAGATAGATAGACAGTGGATGCACATCCAATACGTCTTCCTCCGAGGAATGGTTTGGGAAATAAAGAAGATGACAATCTTACAAATTACGAATAAGAAGAAGAACAAGAAGAAATTAAACATAATAATTAAATTATGTAGGTTCCGGATATATTCTGAACAATTCTTTGGAATTCGAAGCATTCAGAAGTATCAAATGTTTAATTTAATCTATATTAATTAACTTTCCAAATATCTTATTTTCTTAATTACCATTAATTTAGGATTTATAATCTACTAAAATAGACTTGAATGTTACGATAGTAGTCCATAGTTTTGTGTTAGGGGGGACGTAAGTCTAGTGTTTTTAGCTATTATAGTGAGGAAGTGAATGCATGTTGCTATAATATTATTTCAGGATAAAAATAGCTTTATTACATTATGTTAGAGTGTGGCATCGAAGATATAATGAGTTTACGCTGGATACATTAGGACAGTCTCTAATGCACCGTCCATATCTCTTCACGCCCGTAGCAAATACATTTTATGAATGACGCGCTTTGAAAGTTTTCTAAGGCCAGTTTACACTGTCTCGCATGACCCCGGCCCTGTATGCTCCGATGATTGTAGAGGACAGTCGACTGGGTTTAAATTGCACTCTTGCAGTGTTCACCCTTGAAATACAATTATTTTCTAACTACACAGCTATTTACAACTCATATAACCACAGTTTGCCATCTAATCTTGGGGAAAAAGCTTTTAGTGTTTAGTGCAATTTTTGTTAAATATCGAGTCTAAAGTTTATTTAGAGGGGGAAAAAAAAGATAATCTGGCAGAACTAATAAAATTGTTCGAAAAACATGTTCTTTGATGATAAATAGTTACCTTCTCTTTATCGTGCAACTTAATTCCTTTATTTAACTTATCACTCCAGTGGCGAAATTTTTATGTACGTATATTTTATATATAACGATTATTTATTTGGAGAAAAATCACTATATTCCACATCAAAAACTACAATTAAGAAAGAAAACGTTGGCCGTCACGCAGGGCTGACAACCCGGCTGACATCAAGTGCCGATTATCAAGAATAAGTGGAAGTCTTAACCTCCTACTACCCGAAGGGCCTCCTGATGCCTGTAGTTGGATCACTTTAAGAAAGAAAACGTATCTCCAATAAATGGGTTTATTTATAATAGTTTTTAAAATTATTATAATGATTATTATTATTATTATTATTATTATTATTATTATTATTATTATTATTATTATTATTATTATTATTATTATTATTATTATTATTGAATTGTTTGGTGTATGGGTGAATGGTGTGTCTTGTCTTAAATGTTCGTGTTGTGTCGGAGGTAGAACTGGCATTGACCTGATCACATATCCAGGGAATCCCTCCATATCTTTTTGTAGATACAAAAAAAGTGTGTCATCTAGAGTTTAAAATCCTCTCCTGTTAGATCGTCTCTCTATAAGGCCGGGTGATGTGGGGGATGTGAAATTAAGGTAAAGAAATAATTATTGATTTGAGTTTATATTATGTTAACTAGAGGTCGTCCACAGTTTTCTAAAAAAAGTATTGGCATTTGTTTGCTTTGCCTACCAGGCCTACTATATATCAGAAATCTTACCAAAAACAATATTTTTTATGAAATTAGACATGGCGTATTTATTCATTTTTTTTCAGTAATCCTATGAGCAATATACATTTATGATTATTTAAAACAGTTATCAAAATTTGCAGAGGGTTTAAAAATAAACTTATTTGAAGTAATATGGAAACAGGGAGAGAAATAAAAACAAACAAGTTTTATATAGACCTCTGTAGCATAAATGGAATATAATACCATTATATAAATAATTCCAAAAAAGCCACACAGTGTGTAATTGCTGCATGCATGCGATGCTGACATCCAAACCAAGAAGAAATTATTCCAAATAATATCTTGATATATTAACTAAATTAATTTTAAATTATAAACGAGGATTCCACAAATGTATTTATTCTAAACATATAAAGTGACATGTGTATACAAATGTATTTTTGTTTTATTTTTAATGATACTAATCGAAGAAATATAATCTATATTTGATCACATTTTTATATTTTAGTTACACTGGTGTGATAACTAGTGAAATATAATTACTAAAGTAGATTAAGATATCAGTGCGTTTACTTTAAATATCTTTAAAATTACGTTATAACAGAGATGTTAGTTTTATTATAAATTAGTGTTATGCTTTTGGGCTCAGTAAGATATTTAATTTGGGAGCTGAAATGGTAATTAAATATGCTACAAAATGAATGGATTTTTAAAAAGTACCCTATTAAGAATGTCGTACTATATACACACAATTAATCAAATTGTAGTCCCTCCAAAAAAAGTATATTTAAGCCACTGCATTGCCTATACATTTGTATGTATTGTCTAATAAATCAAAATGGTATATAAATGAGATAGGAAAATAAAAATTCATGTTAAAAAATCATTCTAGTTTCATTAAATATCGTAAAGTACGAAGATATAAATGTGTTGTATATTTGAGTTTTATCTTCTGTAGGGTACTAGTGAAGCAAAATTAATTTATTACTGAACAGGAAACATAAATAATTTTCAGATCCTGTTAGATGAGTTTCTGTAAATTATCTATTTTTAATTTTGTTGAGGCCACAGTGCAAAATAATAAATTAGTCTAAGGACACTTTTTCCTTATGTTACATACTTCATAACGATTGGAACTTGTCACCAGTTCTTGACTGCATCTGCAATACCAATCAGCAAAACTGTAAAGAGGATATCACGATATTCTATGTTTTTGTTAGTATTAGCTAGTATTAGATCACATCATCATTGTATTTTGTTTAGTCCGTATTTTAATAATATCTTAAAATTGTAAGGTGTATCTAATTTTTGTATAATTCTACTATTCGCTGGTTGAGTGGAAGAGAAGGCCTCATGGCCTTAACTCTGTCAGCTAAAATAATGCATTATTATTATTATTATTATTATTATTATTATTATTATTATTATTATTATTATTATTAACTCATCTAGGTTCACTAAGGAAATATTGAAATATTACCCAAGTGGAAACGTTCAGATTGTAGCTCCATGTAAAGATGACATGAAAATTTCTTTCTCAGGCATTAACAGTTCTCTTAGGACCAATACCAGATACAATGATGATGACTTTAAATTTGTATTGGGCCTAATATGTAGGATCTAAACCAAATTTCTAAGAAACAGGCGGGTAACAGTTATTCTAGGACTAATTGGAACTAAAAATATGCATAATACTGTAAGTAAACTAAGTTTGCTAGAAAATATATACTATATGTTGCTAAAAGCTATTTGAGGTGAAATTATAATTTTTGTTTATTTTCTCTCACCATATGCACGAATCTTACCTAACATGTGATTTTTTGACTTAATGACGTCATTTAAAAAGCGTGGGTTTAAGATCTGCTGAAAATAGTATCAAGCTCGTGGCGAGTTGTGAATCCAAAAGATTTAAGGAATTGTAACTGGATGTTTTAAAATTAGATTTGTGGTAGGGTTAATGGAGAAAGATGCGTTTATTCCTGCTGGAGAATGAAATAGATCAGCGGAAGTCCATATCAATGTTGGCAGACGTGATTCAGTTTCTGGCTATTTGTAATTTAAATCGAATCTGATGAATGTTTATTTATTTGTCAAGGATAGTTCAAACATATTTTGCTGAGTGCGTGACATACCAGAACTTCACCAAATGACATACTGATGGGTTTAAATGTAGGCTAATCAGCTATGTAGGCCTAAATATGCAATAATTATAGATTTGTCTTAGAAACTAAATGGTAGAGCGTCAGCAGAGGTTAAATGTTTCATATGTGAGTTCAGGTATATTTTTTTCTTAAAAGTTGCCATCGTCACCTGATTAATAATCTCAAAACCATCAACACATATTCTATTAAATAACACCACGTTACCGGGACTGGAAATCAATATCAATAAAAATAAACATATAATAATAATAATAATAATAATAATAATAATAATAATAATAATAATAATAATTTATAATAAAGGAAATGCACACAAATGTGCATTCGGTTATGTTTCAGTACTATATTCTCTCAGCGATTTTGTTCTTTTGTTGTCAAAACATAATATTTAGTAGAAAAACTTTATATAATGAAAATAGTCTATTAATAATGAATTAGAGAAATTTTTAAGAAATGTCTGATTTAAAATACCTATGAATAAAAATAATTATAAACAGTAATGAGGTACAGAAATAAATTAAACATAGTAGTGGAATGCAGGCTTTCACGGCCGGTAATCATGGTAGTAAAAGATTCCGGGCTATGTGGCCGTGGTCTATAACTGGCGTTTCTTCCAGACGTTTCTCCCTCAACTGCGGAGGGCATCTTCAGTGGCGAGCGCTAGAAGCTGTTGTTTCCCTGTCGTAGACTCGACATATATAAGAAAAATAAGTGTTTGAATTGGATTCGCCTGGTAGTGTAATGGATATCACGCTGAGGTACAGACTCAGAGATCCGGGTTCGAATCCCGTCCAGGCATTTATTTTTCTTATCATTCCATATTAAGCTTGCATTGCTCAATGTTAAACATTTTAATTATAACATATATATATATATATATATATATATATATATATATAAAGTAAAGTATTCCCACTACAGGCCTCAGGAGGCCCTTGGGGTAGTGGGAGGTTAAGGCTCCCACTTTTTCTGGACAATCGGCACTTGATGTCAGCCGGGTTGTCAGCTTTGCGTGACGGCCGCCTTTACCCCAGAACAAGCGTCTGATACTCATTTCCGTTAGAGGCTGAGTCGACCCCAAGGGTCATAGTGCCGCCAGAAGGTTTTGGTCAGTTTAAAAATCCTGACCCCACCGGGACTTGAACCCTCGACCTTCCGGCTTGTAGCGCAGTGCCTTAACCACTACGCTACGGCGTGCCCCATATATATATTATAATTTACTTGTGTGCGATCCTCTGGATTAATTTTGTATTTCAAGGAAGCGTTTACTGAGTATTAATATGTATTTAACTGTAGGCTTCAAGATATTGTCATATCTCCAAATAGCTTTATTATCCTATTAAATGGTCATCATACTTCACTGTTTTGCGAGAAATTGCAAGAGACATTAGTGTGGAATAATTTGATATTTTAGTGTAATGCCGATGGCCTGGAGCCAAGTCTGTTTCTGTTTATATGAGAGGAAGAAGAGGAAGTAGACACTTTTAATCAGTAGCTCTAACCGACATCCCTTACTCCAAATTCCATTCGTCTCCAGTTTTATTCTGAACATTATTCTGTCTTCAGACCCTTTGTAAACATAATGGTTCGGATTGTGCCCCTTCTTACTTGATGATCATCATTACACTTGGCGTAGGAATGATGCTTCATCATACTGATTTTTAAATTTGCCTCTTCCTTATTTAACGAGAGCTCACTTCAACAGCATTTAGTTAACACTGTCTTCAGTTTAATTGGTGTAAAACTGTGTTCTATGTTTGTCTGGAAACCTAACTATCTTTTGTGATGAGATAAATATGTGCTTTTTTATTTGCTAGGAAACTTTCAGAAAAGCATTTAAATGAAGTAACAGCTTCATATGCAAGATACAATTTATAACCAAGCTGTTCTGCAATTTGATTGTAGTTTATAAAATTTACTTTCTTGACTCTAACAAAGTTACAAAAGTTGATACGTGTAAATGCGAATGTTTTATCAGCACCTATAACAAATTAAGACTTTTTTGAGAAATATATTAATTAGAAATATAAAATCAGTGGGAATTATTTCAAGTTTATCAGAGAACAGAATATAAGTTCATAGAAATGAAATAATAGCGTTTTTAAAAATTAAAAATTATTCTTGTTCTTGTTATCTCTGAGGTGGCCTGGGATTGAACTGATCACTCACCCAGGGAGACCATTCATGTCTTTGTGTGGTCAAAAATGTATGCGTGTGATCCAGAAAGTAAATCCTCTCCCGACATTTTGTGTTGTTCTAAAGGAGAGGTTTTCCTATTTATTTAACATTTCATATTTGTGTTCTTGGCCTATCATATGATATTTAGTTATGCTTCTATCCTCTAATTAAAAAAATGTGCTTATATTCCTTTCTTCTTTGACCCTAGGATTGACTCGACCTCTGACAAAAACGAGTATTAAAATCATATTCTGGGTAGCAGGGCGGCTATCAGGTAGGGCTGACAACCCGGCTGATATCTCCTGCCGATTGTCTGTAAGGCCTGTAGTGCGATCACTTTGCTGTAATTTACATTTTAAAATTCCAGGCAATATTAAATATTGTTAAATAACCTATTGGGAGTCCCGCGCCGTAGCCGAGCGGTTAAGGTAGGAAGCCTTGGCGCAGAGCTACGGGACTTGCGCTGGTTCGAGTCTCCATGGGGAAAGAAATTTTCTCATGGTATTTCGGCCAGTATGGGACCGGTGCCCACCCAGCATCGTGAGGCAATTGGGTAGCTACAATAAGTAGCGGCTCCAGGTTGAGGAACCAGCTATAACGGCTGGGGGACTCGACATGCTAACCACATGTCACCCCTACACTGGCTGTTGATCATCTACCTCTGTGATTGACACATGTGGATGTGAAGGGCCAGCAGCCGGCTGGTAAAAGGGCAACCGCTGAAAAGTGGAAAGACCCTCAATCAATCGGACCTATTGGGGCACGCCGTAGTGGTTAAGCCACTGCGCTACAAGTTAGAAGGTCGAGGGTCAGGTTTTTTAAACTGACAAAAACCTTCTGCTATGGCCCTGGGGTCAACTCAGCCTCTAACGGAAATCAGTACCAGACGCTTGTTCTGGGGGGTAAAGGCGGCCGTCACGCAGGGCCGACAACCCGGCTGATATCAAGTGCCGATTGTCTAGAAAAAAATGGGAGCCTTAACCTCCTACTACCCAAGAGCCTCCCGAGGCCTGTAGTGGGATTGCTTTACTTTGCTTTAAATAACCTACACATTTTAAAATATTTTTCCAGTGTCTTCTTATATTGCATATTCAGATGTACCACACGTACGGTACTGTAAGTATTTAGTGCTGTTTGTTCAATTATCCCTCATTACTTTAAGACTGGAGAGAACTTTTTAACAAGTAAAATGTAAGGTGCAGTGAGTTCAGAGTGACTTGTATTGCGTCTTATTCTTGCAGAATGCAGAACACTTGATGCAGACTTACATGTTGTGACGTACAATCAAAACAAGCTGGGAATCACGCCCTTGTTAAGTGATAACGAAATATTAATTAGTTAGGTGCGTTGTTTGGAAAACAAGTGCATCAACTTCTAACGAAATTTCTCACTCCATGTAATATATGCCTAAAGACAACAATCTCTAATCAATAACAGCGGAAATAGGTCAGGGTATATTGTGGCTGCGACGCAGTATATTATTTTTTATAGCCTGTTCTGAAATGGCTACAACTGGAACAAGTTGATTCATACTTATAGCATTATAAGGAAAGTTCTCACTCAAAATGTACCTCACGGTTTAATGAAGTCAAATTAATCTTTAATCCACAGAACTTTATTAAAGTGCTTTCAGAACACATTGTTACTATAGCCTATATGTTAGACAATAATACCATTAACCTGACATGACTGTATCCCATATATAAAGACAATTTTAATTTCATTTTTGATTTTGTTAATTGATATAGGAACTTCCTCTCTCCGTGCACAGTAAAAAATTAAGTTCCTGTTTCTATTGTTAATCAGAAAGAAAACAAACATTATTTTATGGGTTAAAGCCATCTCAGGCACTCAGATTACTGTATTTAAATAGGATTACTATCTAGAATAAATAAATCTTAAAATTAATACTAGAAGTTAATATATATATATATATATATATATGGTATGATAAGAAAAATAAATGCCTGGACGGGATTCGAACCCGGATCTCTGAGTCTGTACCTCAACGTGATATCCATTACACTACCAGGCGAATCCAATTCAAACACTTATTTTTCTTATATATGTATTATATTCTCCATTATTACTAGATGTCGCGAGAACACGGTCTTCACTGCCATCTAGTAGCTGACTGTAACAAGTAAGCAAATTAAAGAGAATATTTATAGAAAGCGTCACTGCTATAAGGTAAAAATATTCTCTTTAATTTGCTTACTTGTTATAGTCAGCTACTAGATGGCAGTAAAGACCGAGTTCTCGCGACATCTAGTAATAATGGAGAATATAATACTTATATAAGAAAAATAAGTGTTTGAATTGGATTCGCCTGGTAGTGTAATGGATATCACGCTGAGGTACAGACTCAGAGATCCTGGTTCGAATCCCGTCCAGGCATTTATTTTTCTTATCATACCATAATAAGATTGCATTGCTCAATGTTAAACATTTAATTATAATATATATATATATATATATATATAAAGTAAAAGTTTAAAATTTTCTTTCCAATTGCCCTTATAAATCATAATTTCCGGTCCATTAATATTTAAGAATAAAGAGTAACATTATCTAACCTTAAATATTGTCTCTACAATCGAAATTAATTATTTCTGTTACGAGCTGCTTATAATTGTTTTAAAATTTAGTTCTTAGTTCATATTACGTAAAATTAACATTTAACAGGGTTTATGGGTCTGGTAGGTCTATATTTAAAGTACTGTTGTACATATAGGCGTTATCACAATTAAATTTCATCTTAAAATACTAGTGAAAATAATACAAATTGTCAATTTTTATCTATGATTTTCTTTGGAAGAATTTGATAAATTGTTGAACACTAAAATTATTTGCAACTGGGCCTGTATTATTTTCAAATGTAAATGTATATTTCATAAAGATGGTTTTGTTATAACATATTCTATCTACAACAACATACATTAAGATTGAAAAAATTACAAGAAAAATTCAAGGTATTAGTTATATTAATATAATATGGTTTGAATATTGGAGGAGACATGGAATTAGACCTGCTAAGTGTTAAACATGATACGTTCCAAATCTTAGCATATCTTTCCATAATTAAATAAACTCAAGTCTAAAGGATAATCTTGTGTATCAATGTTGTATATTTCATTGAAAAGAATCTTTACAAAATTTTCCAATTATAAATCAGACAATTTAAAAATAAAAACGCAGTAGACAAACCTTGAATTCTCCTTGCGATGAGTTCACTAGTTATTTAGAGTTTTCTTACCTGTGTTGGAACGGTATTCGCCAATGAACCGCCTGGTTAGATACCGCACTGTCAGAGCTGTAAACACAGGAGAGAAAAATCAACGTTAAATTGCTTCCAGTACTAGGAAATCGAATTACAATGACTCATTTATAAACGTACTGTTGTTTCAAATAAAAAAAGCATTTTGTTTAAAATAACTTTCAGTCCATAGAGTATTGAACTTAGCACAATAATTAATTATTGAAATACTCTACAGAGAATATATAGTAGGCCTATGTGGAAGGCAACTCATGTTTTTTCTGTTTTAAAATAATTATAAAATTTATGCAGTAAAATTACACAACTGCTGTTATCATTTATATACTATTTCTTAACTTCATGTAAAAATTATATATGTTATATTAAACGCATTAACTAAATCTCCTATTGAAATATTTAACTGGTTTCAAGATTCGTAGTTCAATAACTGTAATTGATCCATGGCTAGGTTTACAATGTTTATCACATCTTCCTGTCACCAATGTTTTTTCCCTAAATCTATCTTCCCAGTCCCGGTCATGTAATCCTTTTTAAATCATAGCCTTCTTTATATACTGCAGCCATGTATCTTTTGGCCTATCTCTATCTCTTCTTCCCTCTGGAATGCAATTCAAAATTTTTCTTGGTATCTTTTCATCATCCATTCGTTTTATATATTCATACCATTGCAATTGTCTGTATTTTATAGAATCTGTAATTGAATTCTGTTATTCATTTGATGTCTAATCACTTCGTTTCTTATTCTGCCCAATTTAGACGAATAGCTATAATTCAATATGTAAATATCTTACATTTTAAAATGTTATATTTTTATATAATTTAATTAGTCATTTTGAAAAAATACACCCGTCTCCATTTTTAAATTTTATAGGAGATGCAAAAAGAGGGATGCATTCCATTATATTTATTTATATTTGGAGATAAATGAAATCAACATTCTTGTCATTAAAGGAAATCAGTCATTATTAAAAAAATGGTTCTAGAGGAAACCCAGAAAAAATATTTTCCCTGTGGCAGAGATGACCCTTTTTTAAAATGAACTGCTTTGCATTCTATTATCAAAACAACAATTTTATCATTATAGGGGTTAAACGTTAAGTAAAAATGTATTCATGATCATTTGTGGTTCCTGTGTGGAGATAATCTGTTTTCAAAATAAACCCAAGCTTATTGTGATATCTAACCACTTCATCGTCAGCAGATAATCAGATAAATGCTTGAATGAGACCATGTGTTGTAGTGCTTCGACAGATGGAATATTGCCCGGCTTCATATGGAATACATGATTTAATGATCAAGGATTGTAAAATAGTCAAAAAGTGATTTTGAAAAAAATTGGATATGACCTCTTTTCAAAATGACCGATTCTATTATGTAGTATAGATAGTTAATGCACATTTATTGTAAATATAGAATGTAGTATTCAATTACTATGACAAATTAGTAGGGTTACCTCAGCGAAGCTAATATTGAGTTTAGGCTCCGATAAGCGTGAAACATTTCAAAATGGAGAAGTGTTATTAACAAAAATCCCAGGCTTCATTTATACAGTAATCAGTAATGGAAGTCTCAATTCCCCCAGGTCGAGAGGTCATTGCCTTATTCCGAGGCAACCAACTCATGATTTTAAAGTAAAACGTTTCCAGCCTCTATAATGTACCCAAATTGTAGCCACATTAAGCAAAGGAAGAAGTTTACGTTACTGTTTTGAATATGAAGTAGCTCTTGAAAAGTATTCTCCTGAAATGAAGATAACGAAGATTGTTAGGGGGAAAAATGAGAAAATGATATTCTCAGCTTTGGCTCAAATGGTGTTTTTATACAGCTTAAAGTACGATCAAACATTTAGTTTCACGAAGATTATACGTTAATGTGTATGCATTTTATTAGATATAAATATATTAAATAGACGCGATGATTGTTAAAGCATTATGAATAAAACTGTTATTCTCCCAGTTATATTATATGGATGCGAAACATGGACTCTTACTTTAAGAGAAAAATGGAGATTACGAGTATTTGAGAATAAAGTTTTTACGAACGTTTTTGGGCCAAAGAGAGACGAACAGACAGGTGAATGGAGAAGAATACATAAGAGTGAGTTACGTGATCTTTGTGGGAAACCAGATATAATAAGAACATTCATGTCTCTTAGATTACGGGCAGGACATGTGACATGAATGGGGAATATAAAAGGGGAACTGAAACTATTTGTAGAAAAACTAGAGGGAAAGCAACCAGTTGGTAGGTTAAGAATGAGGTGAGAGAATAACATTAACTATAATTTGATGGAAATAGATTATACAAGGATGATTGGAAAACATTAGGTCGGGATAGAGATGTTTGGAGAGCTTATGTCCGCGCGGCATGACCCTACGGTTCGATAGTGTCAGTGAGTTAATTAATTAGTTATGAATAAGTAAAATTAAAAATATTAAAATGAAAATCGAATGAGCTAGATATAATAATAATAATAATAATAATAATAATAATAATAATAATAATAATAATAATACTTTATTTATTCTGGCAGAGTTAAGGCCATAAGGCCCTCTCTTCCACTCAACCAGCACAAATACAAATAAATATTCGACAAATATAGATATACACTGTACTAATTATAAACAGTTAAAGATACAAGAAATGTAGCAATGTAAATTTCATGTAAAAACAACATTTCATAGGGTAATAACAATAATGATACGATAATAATAATAATAATAGTAATAATAATAATAATAATAATAATAATAATAATAATATAAATATCATACATTATACGCGAAACACCAATTAATATATATATCTTACACTGGATAATAATGAAGTCGAGTTTAGAGCAAATATAAATTTAGATTTCTTTTAAAAGATATATGATAACATTACATAATACTTCTGTATATTTAATTGTATGATGAATGAGTATTAAGTATCTGTTTTATGCAAGGGGCAAGTTATAAATTGCCATTTTAAGAATGACAATATTTCGAGATTTAATGAAATATCTAAATAAAACTACCTCATTGGCTCATCATCACGCGGAATAAAACCCTTATCCTGGGACAATATTTTCCAACCATTCCCTTTCATCTCCCTAAATCAAGGTAAATGTCACCATCACACTTTATTCTTGGTTTACATACTAGGAGCTTGTGATCTGCGTTTTCTACAAGAAGTGTCCATTACCATTTACTAATGTTATACTAAATGTGGGCATAAGTTTAGTTTTATTTATATCGACTTCTTAGTGTTATTTAATAGATGTGTGTGTTGATTTTTAGCATTTCCTTATTATCATCTATTCCAACAACTAACTAAATTTAAAACAATTTATGACAATTTTATGAGTGGATTGAAAGAAATAGCCGTGAAGTTTAATTATTTATTAAGTGATTGGAGCCATCATACGAGTAAAATACAATATTAACAAAGGAAAACTATTTTCTTCTGTGCAGTTTATTGATATCCTGATATTTTAGATTAAATATAAGCTCAATTCTGTATTATGTATTTATTTCTAAAAATCGATATTAATGATAGTATTAAATACATTATTATTATTCATCATCATCATCCGGTATCATGGCAGCTGCCGCCGTCTTCCGGAAATCAAACGCCATTCCTCTCTATCCATCCATTGATCTTCCTCCATTCCTCTGATATTCATAGCTGCTTGTACCCCTTCTATCCAAGTTTTCTTCGGTCTTCCTCTCTTCCTCCTTTCCATTGGGATCCATTCCATAACACTTTTTGGCAATCTTTGCTCTGGCATTCGTTTGACATGACCATACCACTGCAATCTTTTCATCATCATCATTATTATTATTATTATTATTATTATTATTATTATTATTATTATTATTATTATTATTATTATTATTATTATTATTTATTAAACAAATGCCGAATGGAGTTATTAAGTATACAACATCTATATGATTTTACGTAAAATTGTAAAAGTCCTAAAGTGCTGCCTCTGTCAGTATATGCCAGTGGGCATTAAAGGTAGTTATCGCATGATTTAAATTTTTTTCCGTGATTTAAATAGCTGGTGAGAAATTTTGAATTTATTGGGTGCAGTGGCAGAAACATTTAAAACACAGTTTTTTAAGTGACGGAAAGACCTTGCATGCTTGAAATGCATTTATAATTAAAATATTTACACTCTATTAAAATATCAGCAGCTTGTTGACAGTGATGTGTATTCCTTGGTGGTAGCGTCCAAATCCGTGGGGGGAATCCTATTCCAGAAATGTGACTAAGACAATTTGACGATTGATCCTATGTAACAGATTTTATACGAGTGTAACATATGATATTTACATGCATCCACTTACAAAAACCATTTTACTTAATACAGTTGATGTCTTGAAGATATATATTTTTAATTCTTTGAAGGTTTGATTGATGGAAGTTATTTTATATGCATACTAAATTATAATCTTACGTGACATTGATTTATAATAAATTATATGGTAGCATAATTAATATGTCATAAAGAAAACACTTTACACAAGTGAATATAATAGTAATTACGTTAAAATTGTATTTAATGCGTAAGAAATAATTAAGACACCTTAAGACAAAAATGGAAAGACTCTTGTAATGAGATTTTGCTAAGCAGCTCAAATCTTTATTCGTGGCATTGATGCGTGACTCCCTTCACAAATAGCAGGAAGTATAAAACGTCTTGGTGCGAAAGAAGCTTTATGCGAGAATTGTACAGAATCTGCCGAATGATACTTCGTTATTGGAGTTTTCCCATTTTCCGCCTTAAGGTGTAGGCTTATTTTGTTAAAACATAATGACATAATTATGACATCTAAATATTTCATAATTTTCTTGACGTAGTGGAATGCAGGCTTTCACGGCCGGTAATCATGGTAATAAAAGATTCCGGGCTATGTGGCCGTGGTCTATAATTGGCGTTTCTTCCAGACGTTTCTCCCTCAACTGCGGAGGGCATCTTCAGTGGCGAGCGCTTACAGCTGTTGTTTCCCTGTCGTAGACTCGACTGCGAATATATATATATTTTTTTTTTCAAATGCCCCAGGTTTGTCTTTCGACATTCCTGGTTTCTCTCCTGGCATGGCGTACTTGTAACCCACTTCTGAGGTTGGGGCGCCTGGAAGGCGGGGTTACGTTGCTCCGATGATACGATGTGTGATGATGATAATGGTGCGCCAGGAGAGTCCCTAATCCTAAGTTTAACCTAAGATGAATATAAATGATGATGATTGCGATGGCCATATGATTTCGGGGACCGTTTGGGCCTTAAAGTTTTCCTGACATTTGTCTTACAGGTGAGGAAAAACCCCGATAAAACCCTCACCCAGAAAAACTGTCCCGACCGGGGATCGAATCCGGGACCGCTGCGTGACAAGGCAGCACGCTACCCCGAGACCACAGCGGTGGACCATATATATATATATATATATATAAATGATAATTTCATATATATATATATATATATATATATATATATAGGCCTACGTTCTGGTTTTATCTGAAATTATATCTTATTTTGTTTGACAATTAATTTATTCTTACAGTCTTGAAATTGTGAATTCTGTGATAACAGTAATAATTACATAGGCCTATGAGAGAGAGAGAGAGGGGGGGGGAGAGAAAGCTATACATTTATCATATTGCTTATTCATATTAGTTTTTGATGGGAAGTGACATATTAATATTATTAATGTCTCTCGCAGACTGCGATGGGCAGGACATATTGCACGTATGGGGAATGAAAGACTTGCATGGAAGCTTCTTGTAGGAAAGCCAAAGGGAAAACGCCCATAGGTAGACCAAGAATGAGGTGGGAGAACAACATAACTATGATTTGAGGGAAGTAGATTATACAGGGAATGATTGGAAAGCATTATCTAAGGATAGGGATGTATGGAGAGCTTATGTCCGCGCGGCCATGAACCTACGGGTTCGATAGTGCCAGTGAGTAAGAGTAAGTAAGTAATGCCTCGTCTAATAAACAATTTATTCATTATCATACGAATTAATCTGAAGATATACATTCTTTTGAGTGTAATGAATCCGTTATATTGAGGAAACTATATATTGAATATCAATTTTATGTCAGTTATATTGTATCCAATTATTATATTTAATATTCTGGAAGCAGATATGCTATAAATTCAATTGGTCTTTAGGAGTTGAAATATGCGATTCAGCATTCAAGTTTCTTCTCTGCCTCAAGATTCAAGTCGGAATGTTTAGCACATGTGTTTTAGTGAAGGAGGCTTGGTGATGTTGCACATTAAATTAAGTGTCATGATCAGTGGTATGTATCTGGAGTATGCGGATATCATCTTCAGCAAGTCGAGGAAAAAATAAATCTATTTTAATATACACAGTACTTAAACGCATTTATAAATTCTGCAACTGTTGCCAGAATATTTTACAGAAGGTCCACTTAATAGTGTTGACATTGAAGCAATTAGACTGTGTAAACAGGTATGAAAGAAATATGCATACACTGAGTAATGCAGTGCATACATTTCATAATTATTTTATTGAGAATGAAATAAAAATAACATAACCTTAAATTCATACATAGGCCTAATTAAATATACATTTGTATGTATCTCCATGTTTGTTTTTCTCTGTAACTATTAAAATGAAATAATTTGAAATTATGCATTTAACTGCATGTATGAAAAGATGAAAAAACGCAATACAAAAAAAAAATAAAGCACTATTTCATCTAATTTTTATTTCTTTATTCCTCATCAGATTGTACTCTGTTCGGCACAATTTAAAATAATGAAAATAAAATTAATATTCAATGATATATTCATTTCAATACTTACAAGGGGGAGGATTAATAGTACTTTTTATTTATTTATTTTTATTTTTATTCAATGCCACCACGCTGTCATTCCGACGTTCTGGTATACTCTCTGGCATCGAGGCAGCGTAACTCCGCCTTCCAGACGGGTTACAATAACACCATGCTACTAATTTTTATCTTGTATCTTGTAAGCTCATGTTTCCCTTAACAGAGATTTAGGCGCCCTCCTCCTACGGGGAAGAATTTGAACCATACTAATTTAGTTACACTTGTTTTCGTATAACTTATATGTCATTTTGAGTGGTCCGTGGTCAGCGTTCCGCCTCATACTGACATCTAGGAAGTCAAAATATTAGGTAAATTTTGCTTAGAGGCCTTTTCGTTCAGGCTTAAGGATTTTTTACGAGCCTGAAAATCTTCAGATTCGGGACCCACGGCTTAAAGTCCGTCCCGGAGGACTTGCTCCTTGTATTTTTCCATCCTAAAAAAATCAATCGACCCCGACAGGGTTTGAACCCGCGACCCTCGGGACTAATTTTTTTTATAAATATTAATACATTGTTTCTGGAATAAAGAGGATAGCCTTCAAATTATATAAACTAACATTATTGAGGATTAATTGGAGCTTTATAAACTCTGAAAATCGTACACAAAAAAGAGGGCAGCAGATACTCGGTAAAAGTATTAAAAAATGTTAATATAAGTTATAGACTGCGTATATCGTACAATTAATACCTACATAAAAATGTAATATATGTGTCACCTAACTGACAGAAGCAATGATATATGAAATAATGTATGGCACATTTTTGTTACTAATACGCTTATATATTAGAATTATGTAATACAATGCAGTGACATTCTGACAAAAGTTGTAATTATAGTTCTTGTTTATTGAACGAAGTGATTATATTGTGAAGTGTTTGTCATGTTTTTTTGTTCATCTTTTCTTTAAAGACTAACACATTAATGTGCACGAAGCAGAGAATATCTTCCTTAGCATATTTTTCATTTACACTTGGACATGGTGTAATCATCAGCACAATATATGTGTGTGTGTCAATAATAGTTTTCTTCTTCTTTTTCCTACGTCATGGAGTTAGGCCATAGACCTGTTTCCACATCAAGATATCGTATCCCTCCATCTAGTTATGAGGCGCCCAATTTTTATTCTTCCTTTGGGTTGGTAGTGAAGCAAAATTTGTGGGAATCTATTTGGCGTCATTCTTTCTGTACGTTGGAGCCAGTTAGATCTTGAATTTTATTTATAACACTGTATATGTTTTACCGTGCATCGTAACGCGGCCAGGGGACACTACATTTACTGCCTATCATCAAGCGATAAACAGCACTGGTCTGTAATAGTTTTTATTTGAATTTTAAACAGTTTCCTAAATCTAATGCAGCAGTACATTAAATGTTTCAATCAGATATTATAATGCATTGAAGTTGTTACATTTCTGTACTTAATAGATAAGAGAAAGAGAGTGAATTTTACCAAGCAAGTAAGAGTTGAGGGTTCTATTTCTGGTTTTACATTGTTCATTCTACTCGTTTTTCCGGACAGGATGCTGCGGAGGGGTTTAAGTGAGTAATGATCGGTCTTGCGCGCAACATTCCCGCACATGCGCGACCATTTATGTTAAAAAAAGCTCCTTCATTCATACCATATGTTTACTCATTGAACGGTGTAACTAACTACCTATATATATATATATTTTAAGAAGGAACTTAAATTTAACTGATTTTGATCTCACATTTACAGTGTATTTCTATTAGATCATGGACATTTTTTCATTAAGCTATTTCTACTACGTTTCCAACGTAGTTTAACCTCTCATCTTATAGGTACTTTTACATACCCACGCCACCCGGGAATTACAGTGGCAGAACCTGTCGGGAGAGAGATACTAAACTTCGAATCACACACATACTTTTATGACCTCACAAGTTTATTGAGAGCCTGCATGAGTGATCAGCTCAATTCAGGGTCAACACTACATTAAGATGAAACACACCATGGATAAACAGATTCATAGGAAACATGGCGAATATTATAAAGATGATTATGGTGGCCAATTTATGTTCGGAGAAGTTTTAGGCCTTAGAGTTTCCTGCCATTTTTTTGCAGGCGAGAGGTAAAAAATCGCCCAGCGAACCGGGGATAGAAACCAAACCCGCTGCTTTCGAGGCAGCGACTCTATTCCGAGACTAAAACGGTGGACAATAAGCTACTTATTTTTGGTTTTATTTGCTGTATTAACCTGTGAATACATACAATGAGCAGCATGTGAGCAAATTTAAACACATCAGATTAAATTTATGCTGAAGATTTTAGAGAATTCCGAAGGCACATAGCTACTGAGGTTCATGGCCCTACCTCGAGTAATTATTGAGACAAATGTATCAAATAAGGTGTTTTCCACAGCCTACTTTCCTTAAATCAAGATTATTCTATGTACAAATCTTTACAATAAACTGCGTATTATATCTTTAAAGGAAGTTGCATAATGTACTTAAATTTACGATTGTTATTACTAACTGAATAAAACCCAGACAAACTATTTTGGCATTTCTTGTCAGTAAAACCGGAAGTCGCACTTTTATGGTCTCTGGGCAATGGAAAGAATTCTGAATGTAGTAAATTAGGAATTGTATATAATGAAAAGTGAGATATATTCATATTTGCACAGTAGTGGTGTTGTGGCATAGAGTTTTTGTATTTTGGTTTGCAGTAAGGTCAATAAACCCAATGTCTCGCTTTGACGTGACTAATGGATTTCTTGATCACATGAGAACATTTTCTTCATAACAACAGAAGTTTAAAGCTATTCTCAGTTGGAATGTATTACCATAATATTTATTGTGTTTATAAATTAATGCAGCTGAGATCAGTGTGATGAGGCATTTATTTAATTTAAAGTAGTTTATGTTGATACTCATAACAGATTTGACAGTTAATGTGTTCCAGATTAGTTTGCATCCCTCAGTTGCATTAGACATGCATAATCAAGATTATATAAAGATTGCATAACTCTCCGAAGTGTTACTAATATTCAAGCATTTAAAATTAATTGCATTTATCTTTGTACGAAATCCAATTAAAAGAAAATGACATAATAAAACTTCATTCCAGGAATATATTAGAGTAAACACACATAAAGTTAATTAAATATTGTACTGTCATCAGATAATATTATTGTTTAATTATTCTTCGTTTCGTATATATTAATATATGTTTATGAGGTCAACGCCTCTATTTTTAGCTCTTTTAATTAAAATAGCTTTTAATTTAATATCATTCAAACTGATAGAAACACACTTATCTTATTACGAACCAGAGGGTACACTTTTAATATTTATGATAATAATGTTTTAAAATAAAATAATGTTTATTAGTCCATGATCGAAAAAATACTGGACATTCAATCCAAAATACAGTATAGGCTGAGACATGTTACTTTTATGAAATAATCATAAAGTTATAACAAGTAGATTTATATTTACTGTAATCCAATTACATTCGTTTACTTGTAATTTAAATATGAGTACAACTATATTGCTTAAGTCAAGTAAGCATCTTTTTGTGCTGGTGGGGCTTGCATTTTCCGATGGATTTAAGAGCTATGCCGGGGGTAGCTTTGCTAGCTTGGCAGCTAACGAAATGCAGTCGTACTGCTCATACGCTAGAATTCCATGACGGAATGTTCCCCTTCCTGACAACGTTTGTTGGAATTCCAATTGATCTCCTGAAACGGGTGTTGACGCTGATTGGTAAACAAGAAGAAGAGGAGAACTTAGTGGTAGATGTACAAAAATATAAGAATATATTAGAACTGCAATTCGTTTGTTGTCATACTATAGTAGGGTTTCCCTTGCCGGACTGTCAATATGTGCGGTACAGACAACCTGGTCCTCCAGGCTTACAATCCCACACCATAAAATTACTTTTATTTGGGGAGAAAAATGAAAGATGTTGGACACGATTATATCAGAATGAGTAGGCAACTGTTATTAGAGAAACTGAGGCTAGACTCAAAGGACTGTAATACTAAAGAAATAAACATATATTACAGAGATTTATTATTATTAATATATTATGTTACATTGTTTAGCAAAACGTAACATATATAACATAAAAAATGTGTAAAAAATGTTATTAATCTTCAACCATTTAGAGTGAGAATACTGGAATATAGGTTTTGTTTTTAAGTGTACTTAGTGAATAAAAATGAAATTACCTGATTTTCCCACGTTGATTTTCCCCAGAACTGCAATTCGGACACGGGGCATGTTAGTCTTTTCTTCTGTCTTCATATTGATGACACGAATTGTACGGAGCTGCACCGTCTGTAAGCAAATGACAAATATTCAATCAAATGGTCCATAGCATGACATACACATTAGAACTACAGAAATGGCTTTGCTATCAAGTGAAAGCAGGTAAATACTGGTATCTTTCCACTCCCGACGTCAATTCTAAAGCTTAAATTGTTTAGATTGAGCAAGAGCAACGCCAGAGAACATTTGGAAGTTTTTATGTTGCTTTGGTAGTGGGAATATGAATCATTTGGGAGAACCATTGTTCACGGAAAATGTTGGTCTGGAAAAAAATCATAATATTGGTGACTCACAAATGGTTTGTTTTATACTGTTTTCTTTGTTACGATAATATAATGTATTTTACGTCATAATGTAGAGGCGATTATTGTAAAAATAAACTATTTTCGATATACCGTATTTAAAGAGACACTTTAAAGATATGCGCAGAATCAGTACAACTGTAAGTTCCTATAGTATAAAGGAGGAAGATGCTAAATACAATAGATTATTATTTAAAGTGTCAAACTTCTCCCGCGTACTATCTCTCAATATAATAAATAATAATATAATAATAATAATAATAATAATAATAATAATAATAATAATAATAATAATAATAATAATAATAATAATAATAATAATAATAATAATAATAATAATAATAATAACAATAATAATAATAATAATAATAATAATGATAATAATGATAATAATAATAATAATAATAATAATAATAATGATATGATGATGATGATGATAATAATAATTTAAATATAGTTTATCACTTAAATTTAAACAAACTAATATGTCGACTTGCCGATTTTGTAATTAATTTTAATTTTACAGCAAACTATAAGGTACTTTCCTCATCTACAAATCTTACACTGCTAACATGTAAAACCCCTATTACAATAAATCGTTTTTTGTTAAAACAAAATAAGATTTAATATCACGCAACTAATCGCTCTTAAAACATGGGACTTTCGCAGTCATGATAGACTTAGGATTTGTTAATATATTTACCTAATGCCTTGTATAAAAAGCGTAGATTAATTCATTGTAGTGTTTTTTTTTCTCTTCTTTTTATGCATAGTAGATTCGAGCTGTTATTCCTTTTTTATTCATTGTATCATTAATTTAATTTTAATTGTATTTAGTTTCATTCTATTATTAGACATTAATTTCATTATTATTCAATATGACAGATAATGAATTGTTCAATAACTATTATTGTAACTTTTTTTTTGTATTCATATGTAACAGGTTTGTCCTGTCTAATATGACTACTATTGTAATTTTTTTGTATTCATGTGTAACATATGTTTGTCCTGTTTTATATGACTATTATTGTATTTTTTTTGTATTCATATGTAACATATGCTTGTTCTGGTGAGTGGAAGAGAAGGCCACATGACCTTAACTCCACCAGGCTAAATAAATAAATAAAAATAAAAATAAAAAATAAAGTAAAACTGTGTCATTTCTCTGGAATTCATCCTCCACATTCAATACTATAGAGGGTTTTCATATGGAAGC
>JASPKZ010009380.1:2770000-2780000 GCA_030220185.1 Diploptera punctata
CATTAAATTTTATATATAGCCTATCAGTGGAAAATAAAAGTTATATTAATTTTTTTATTAATTAACATGTCTTTTAAGAATAACTGTATGTTTTAATGTTGAGTGCTTCCGGGTTATGTGGCCGTGGTCCATAGTTGGTGTTGATACCAGACGTTTCGCCCTCAACTGCGGAGGGCATCTTCAGTGGCGAGTGCTTCTATGCGTGTTTCCTGGTCGGAAGATCTTCCGACCAGGAAACACGCATAGAAGCACTCCCCACTGAAGATGCCCTCCGCAGTTGAGGGCGAAACGTCTTCCGACCAGGAAACACGCATAGAAGCACTCCCCACTGAAGATGCCCTCCGCAGTTGAGGGCGAAACGTCTGGTATCAACACCAACTATGGACCACGGCCACATAACCCGGAAGCACTCAACATTACGATTACCGGCCGTGAAAGCCTGCATTCAACTGTATGTTTTATTTTTAATTAAATGTTATATTTAATCGAGTTTTGCAAATGTTTTGAATAACGCTGGGTATAATGGAATTTACGAGGGGTATATATTAGTTGTCTTCTGATATACTTACAAGTTCTCAATTATCGGAATTCTATTACTCATATTGCATAAAGTGTTGGATATTATGCATTATATTATATATAGGATTATAAACAATATATAACATTATGATTGAGCATATATATTTGACATTAGAAAGAAAAATGTTTGTGCTATATAATTTGGAACTTCTGCGTTATAGGTCAAAGGCAATTCCTCTATAAAGCAGAAAGCAGTTGCATTTTATGATATAAATAATTTTGTTTAATTAGGTCGACTATAAAATTTGTGTGAAACTGAGATTTTGCTAATGGAATTACGAAATAGACCACTTAACTCTACTTGACATTTTCATAATCTCAGTTTCGTCACTATTAGTTAAGTTTAAATATACGCTATGTTATAGTCTTTATCCATATTTATGAAATATGAGATTGAACTAAATAACTTGACACAATAAGCTATTGTGTATAGTATCTTATGGATTTTATGTCATTAGTCTTCTCACATCTTGTAATGTTCAGAATTTCTTGTACATGCTTGAATTTAATAGATAGTACCAAATTTATGGGATGTGCTTGAGTGATTATATACGAATAAGATAATTTTTTTATAGAAATATACCAATAGATTCATTAAAAGAAATAAAGTAATGTATTAATAATAACAATGATAATATACTGTTACCAAAACTACTACTACTACTACTACTACTACTACTAATAATAATAATAATATATAAATAAGGATTTCTACTGCTATGGCCGCTTTCGCACTCCTAGTCTCGACTTTTTTCAATCCAATACATTTGCCAATTTCAGATCTTCGGCAATCTGTCATCATATGGCCGAACCATTTTAAATATCGTTACTACAATAATAATAATAATAATAATAATAATAATAATAAATAATAATAATAATAATAATAATAATAATAATAATAATAATAATAATAATAATAATAAATAATAATAATAATAATAATAATAATAATAATAATAATAATAATAATAATAATAATAATAATAATAATAATAACAATAATAATAATAATAACAATAACAACAATAATAATAACAACAATAATAATAACAATAATAATAATAACAATAATAATAACAATAATAATAATAACAATAATAATAATAACAATAATAATAATAACAACAACAATAATAATAACAATAATAATAACAACAATAATAATAACAATAATAACAATGATAATAATAATAATAATAATAATAATAATAATAATAATAATAATAATAATAATATGTGTCATCTGACATATTTTTTCTATTTTATAATTTTATAAACTATCTGTGTATATATATATATATATATATATATATATGTGTGTGTGTGTGTGTTTTGTGACTGATATCATATGTGATCCTACATATAATGTGTCAATTATTTGATATATAAATTGTAGTAATACAGGTTTAAATGTAAATATCAAATATTTATAAAATGAATTTATTAAACGGATCTTTGCATTGAAATCAATCAATGAAATGGGTTCAATATATATATACTTCATACTATACACTTTACCAAAATTAAATTTTTGGAATATACTGTAGGTCTGCATATTTGTGAAATGTTAAAACCACTAACTTTTTTACAGTTAGAAAAGTTGTGAAGTTACCTCTTCATCTGTATGACTTCGTAAAATTATTTGAATTTTAGTGTAGCTACTGCACGTCATAGGAGATAAGGTACCGTAGATTTAGTGGCCTGTAAACCTCGATTACAGAAATAAATTGTAACTAATTGGGTTGACATAAGGAAATATTTCACTTGAAACGTTTCGTATAATATAACCGCGCAATTGTTGTACTGTATCAGAAGAGACAAATGTGTGCAAAGTGTCCACCCGCTCATTTGTTTCGTAAATAAGATGCGAATATATTAAAACTGGTGTTGGTAACTAGAGGATCAAACGTTGTTCATGTATTTCTCACGAACTTGTGCCAAATAACAATACCGTGAAGTTTGGCTGCCACTCTATAGAGGGATGATCAATCCCTACTCAAGGTTAATGAACTCGTCCTTAGAGTACTAAGTATAAAGGTAACATATGAGCACCGACAATATTTAAATTCACAACACTGCAGGTTGTAGGAAAGTCTGTATCTTTATGAGTATATACCTTATTTAAGGTTAAATATTTTATGTAAATAATAAAAATTCTACTCTTTAAATAAGCAAAGTAAATATAGACAATAAATATATTTTTTAATCTATAAAATCATTGGTAACAGAACATCCTATACTAAAGTGAAGGCAGTACTATGTGAGTAAGACACTTGTTTGTTATAGAGGATTAATGAACGAATGAAAATGAACTTATTCCAAACGTTTCATTCTTAAACGTTTAAAAATAATAATTTTTACTTAAATTGTGTTCTGAATTATTCCATTCAGTTGCAGAAGACAAAGGTTTGAATAGTTATAAAATCCCCCAAAATTTATGAAAAATCAATATTCTTTTTTCCGAAATAGCTGTTGTTTTAATGGTTGTACCGAGTGACGTGTATGCAGGGACATTTAGGTAAAGGATTTTTATTTTTACGTTTTATAACAGTGATTTAAATAATAATAATAATTTTTATTATATAAAACTTTTCTCATTAGAGGATTGCCTCAAGGACAAAGTGATACAGATAATTAATTTTTTTAATTGATGAAATACATTTTGTAAATATATTTTAAAAAATTCAACTTGTAGGCCTAATTGAAGTATACATACTATAAAGTAATTTAATAATAATAATAATAATAATAATAATAATATTAATAATAATAATAATAATAATAATAATAATAATAATAATAATAATAATGATAATAATCCATCCATAGTAATTCTGCCCGAAGGCAGGTCTTTCACTGCAATCATAGCATTTTCATGCTATGCTTTGCAGCTTTACTAGGGAATTTTAGGTGTGGTAGCTTCCCGTTGCTTTCCACATGATAATAATAATTATGATAATAATAATAATAATGATAATAATAATAAAATAATAATAATAATAATGATAATGATAATAATAATGATATTGATAATAATAATAATAATAATAATAAATCATAATGATCTATCCATAGTAATTCTGCCCGAGGGCAGGTCTTTCACTGCAATCATAGCATTTTTATGCTATGCTGGCAGCTTTAGTAGGGAATTGTAGGCGTGGTAGCTTTCCGTTGCTTTCCACATAATAATGATGATGATGATGATGATGATGATGATAATAATAATGATAATCATAATGATAATAATAATAATAATAATAATAATAATAATAATAATAATAATAAACACGGTTATATGGTACCTATTAGTTTTAGCGTTAAAATAATATTTTTTAATGTCTGTAACAACAATAATGTTGTAATAAAGAATATTGTGTTAATATTAGGTAGAACTAAAATGGAATAATATGATGTATAATGGAAAATTGTTAACTTTATAACTTGTCGCTATACACAGTTTTAACACAAATAAGAATCTATTTTGAAATTATCCCGTGAGTTAATAATTCACTTTCCTTGCTGAATAAGTAAATCCTTTGGCAATTCAAGGGACCTTACCAGTTATAAACATTAAGATAAATTCGCTAGTTGGAGTTTTGTCGGATGATGAAAGTCGCCAAAATTCCTAAGTCATAGAGAAAGAATTTGAGAAAATCCTTCAATAAATTTTGTTTATGAGGTTGATAACCAATATCTCTGCCAGTAAATCGAAATAGTTGCTTTAGGCATCTACAACTAGTCAATATAAGTAAAAATTAAAATTATCAGAACTTAATATCATTCATTTTTATTGGAGACAAATATAAAAAATGATAACGATGAGATGATTGTTATCTTCTGCCAATAACATGGTTCCACACAAAGTTTTGTTTTTAAAATAACCTCGAAAGAAAATGTAATAGAGCGTAGTTAGCTATGTCAATGCGTTACAAATCGAAAGGTCGGGGGTACGAATCCCGTTGCGATCAGGATCCGGGATACCTTGCCTCTGGGGTCGACTCAGCCTCTAACTGAAACGAGTGGTAGATACTTGTTTTGGGGATAAGGCGGCCTTCTTCCAGGGTTGACAACCAGGCTGACATCTTGTGGCGATTATCTAGAAAAATGGGAATCTTTACCTCATTCTACTCCAAGGGCCTTGTAAGGTTTTCAGTGGGATAAATTTTACCTTTTGTCAAGCTATCCACCTGTAGGAAGAAGAAAACCAGGATTTCCATTCAAAATACTTCCAGACGATATTTCTATTGGGGCCGAAACAGGTCAACAAATTACCTAAATTCATGAGTGGACTATAATGATGAAATTTTAATCTCTCCAGTATCTTTGTATATTATAAGATACATATTTTTTCCGATTCCAATCTGGATTTAAATCCTGTTCTGCGACTAAATTTGGAACAATTCAATCTATATGCGGTGTGGTCTTACTATATTTCTGTGTCCACTTGGTTTGTAGTTAAATATTTTAAAAGGTAAACACGAGAGATTTAATTTTTTCTCACTCTGTAAACAATTCGAGATAACTAATTGGTATCATAATAATCTGTTATATGATCATATTTCCATTTCATTTACAAATATGAATGTTAGGTGTCATCAACTGCGAAAATTGTAAAAAACTTCATGAAATTCTAGCGGGTGTTCTAAATGATAAAATACTCTACCCACATAATATTTTCCTCGGTTTTTGTAAAAATGTATCTAATTTTTTACTCGAAATCTCGTGTAACACAACAAGACTATAACTCTCTGAAGCAGTTTTGGGCTCCTCCCCATATCTGGAGCACATTAACAACTTTTTCTCTCTAAATTATTATTAAAAAAATCAATTACACATACAAATAAAATTTGCTTATAGTGATCCCATTTCATGACTGCAGAGGTTAGTGTTTTATTTTATTTTATTATTTTTTTTTACATTTTAATTAAACTTCCTTATGCAAGGAAATGTGTCAATGCAGTTTGTGTTACCCAATGCAAATGTTTTTTATGTAAAAAATATTATTTTCATTACTAGCAACATCTGATTAATCGATAACATGTTGAATTGGATATTTTTTATTACATAAAACTTTCCTAATTAGAGGATTACCACAAGGACAAAGTGATACAGACAATTAATTTTCGAAATTGATGAAATACATTTTGTAAATACATTACAATTTTTCAAAATTGTAATTGAAGTATATTCTATGAAGTAGAAATTTTGTAAAAATGGGTTCTACTGCATATTAGTGATTGTTATCAACTATTACAATAAAAGTTTACATATAAACTTTGTTGGAGTATAAAGAGAAATTGCGTTCATAATAGCCAATCTTTTACTGAAGCCAAATTACATAGAGCAGTTTCACTTGAAAGAATTCTGTTTACAGCATGTTGTTCGACTATTGTAAACGGTTATGCTATGGGTATGATTGGCTGAGAATATCTATTGCAGAATGCCATTTATCACACGTTTACTGAATTTGATTTTTAATGAATTATGAAGTGTTTAATAATGGTGAGACATTTAAATTAAGACATTTCAACTTAGGGTTTGTTTATGCGACTAGGGGCCAGTTTTACCAATAGAGGTAACTGTATTACGCCACTTTAAGCTATGCTTTATACATGGGGAAAGGGGAAAACTGGAGTAATACGGTTACCTCTGTTGGTGAAACTGACCCTAAGGAAAACTACAAAAAAAAAACTCTAGTTGCATTGGTCGACCCTTTGATTAACCTGGGATCTCCCGAATATAAGAGCCAGACACTTCCGTAAGTTTCTGGAATTTCACATTCTCTTTTATCAAGAACAACCCACTTAAAAAACAATTAAAAATAATCTAATGAACACTTTTTTAGATAACAGATAACTAAATTACATATATTTATTATCGATTTATATTTTCTTTCATTATCAAGTTAATAATTTAATCAAGTTATCGGTTATTATTATTATTATTATTATTATTATTATTATTATTATTATTATTATTATTAGCTAACCCAATGGCTGCGCGGATATACTGTAAGTTCTCTATACATCTCTATCCTGAGCTAATGCTTTTAAATTATTCCCTGTGTAATTATAATTATAAATAATATGTCCAATTCTGCCCAACTAGCGTCGGGTTCAGGGATGAGATGAGATGAATTCCCTGTATTTATATAGGTCTGTGAGCATCAAGGGTTCCGGACGACCACGCCTGACGCACCGTCTTAAGGGCGGATGGATGAATTGTAGCGAAATGAATGAGATGAGTGTGGAGAAATGGTGGAATGGAATTTGTGGCAGGGGAAAACAGGAGAAATCCCTAGGAAAATTTGCCTAAGCTCCGTTTAGTCCACCACGAAACCCACATGGAGAGTGACCGAGACTTGATTTCGAGACTCCAGCGATGGGAGGCGAGCGTCTAACAGCTTGCGCTACGGAGCTGCCTCCCTGTTGAATTAACTTTCCTCAAATCGTGGTTAATATTATTTTCCCATCTAATTCTTGGCTTACACACTGGACGCTTTTCATGTGGCTTTCCTAAGGAGTTTCCATGCCCCTGTTTTATTCCCCATTCAAGGCACATATCTTGCCCATTGCAATATACGAGACTTAACTTCACTTATTACGTAAGGTTTCCCATGAAGATCCTCAAACTCAATATTAGGTTATTATTATTATTATTTTAATATATTTTCACATTTATTATCAGCTCTACATTGTTTGTTACATGTAATTGAACTCTAAGTAATTCACAATTATTAATTCTGTATAATTTAATCCTATGGTGAATAGAAAGAAAAGATCTTAAATTCATCAGGTAAAATTATTATTATTATTATTATTATTATTATTATTATTATTATTAATAATAATAGCTAAATTGAATTAGAAACATTACTCGAATAACTTTTAGGATGTCTTCACTCATTATTTTATTAACACTAAATCATATTTATGTGCATAAGACCTTCTGCTGTAGAAAATATGATAGACATTTATAGCAGACTTTGTGTGTTTGAATTGCCCTTGTTAATGGAAGTGATGAATTAATTCACTCACTTACCTGTAATCACTAATTGAAGATGTTAAACTTCAAGATGAAGCAGCGTATCCTTAACAACTTGAGGTTGACTACAGTTTTGTCAAAGAAACCTGGAGCGTTGAATGAGATCACAACTGGACTTTTCCACGGCTACCACTCAACTGATAAGCAAACACACACACGCCCGCTCTATATTAATTTGGTTCCCACTCCGTTACTATGGAGATGGCTGTGTTGTGAGGGGTGGGTTGGATGCTTACAAAAGCGTCGCGACGGCGCATAACTACGGCACGTGGCGCTCACAGCGGCCAGTCGTAGAGTCTGCGAGAGAACCACAGGGGTCCATCAGTCAGTTAGTCTCAAGCAGCGATAGACACATGGCATAGCATCAACACATGTGATGCAACGATACCTCCTTTTTTTCCCTCTTCTCTATATAACCGACACGTTGGAACCTTTTGCTACGAAGTCTTAATATTTCGATGTTATAAGACTCGGGGAATATTTATTTATAAACAGTTGTGCAGCATTAAATTAAGCATTTTTTTTGTGCTAACGGAAAACAAATATATTTCCTTTATGAAAATATTTCATTATGATATTTTGTTGGGATAACACTGATTTGAATGAAATAGTTTTAAAATAGGGGTTACAATAATCGGCAACGTAATCTGTGCGTGTCGTTTGTAAGTAACAGGACATTTCTATCATGGATCAAAAAATACCATCATTCACCAAACATTCAACAACACAGTGGTACATAATTTCGCATTTGATAAATTAATAAATAAATTATGTATTATATTTCTGTGCCCATAAGGAATGTTATGTATGAAATAGATACTCTTACGGGAAGCATATTTTAACCGGGAATTTGCACTATTCTTATGATATAGAGGAACTTCGGGAAATTTGGACCCTGTATTGAATTTGTTTCTTCTTTTAATTAAGGGATTTGCATTTTATTTAATTACAGTAATTATCAATAGCGTTGTAACTATGAAATATCATTGTTATTTTATTCAGATATGGAAACATCTTCATAATTTATAAACTTTTTTTTTTTACATTAAAAGAAAGGTGCACTTTAACTTCCATATTCGGATAAAGTGGACCCCAGAGTCCACCTTAGCTTTTAGTATATTTTTAAGTTTATTTACTCTATTTATTTTTATAGACAGGCACAGATTAATCTGAAAATATTTATGGCTGATCATAATTAAAAAGCGTTGATATTTATTTAATGTTTTGAAAAATTATTGTTGATTATAATATTCACACTCCATTCAACTGCAGAAAACGACGGTCTTTGTGTTTAGTAAAATTACAAGGGTATTAAATAAAATTAATTAAGTGAATGGTAGATAGGATCCTTATTGATAAAATATACGTATTTGTGTAAAGTGGACCCAGAGGGTCTACATTAACCGAATTCGTTTGTTATATTTAATTATTTTATACAACCACCATGTCACATAATATCAAACCAAATCTGCCAGTATATTAAAACAGTATCTTACATAATATAATATATTTAGGAGTACTTTTCAACATTTCTAATATTCAATAACAGAAATTAAGAATTGATTCTTAGCTTGAAAAACTTTTAAAATTGTCATTTTCATAAATATCACAAATAAACTCTTCTTCGCACAAAGAATAAAAGGAACTGGCCTTGAACCCGTCAAAGTTGATGGAGGGAAAGAAGTTAAAATAAGTTCTGTTCGAGGGCAGCACCAACTAAAGAAGATATTAACAGGGTCCACTCAAACAGAAGGGTCCACATTACTCAAAATTCCCTATACAATGAAACAATAGTATTTATAACTCTGAAAGTGTTAGAAACCTGGTTACCAACTTATTTACAGCACAGAGAAGGAGTTGATCACAGTACACTTAATCCATTTTGTGATTAAAAAAGAAAACATTCCATGTGACCATAGATAGGTATATATATATATATATATATATATATATATATATATATATATATATATACTCGAAACCCGGTTCAGGCATTAATTTTTCTTTATATATATCCCATTGAAGTGCGACCTCGTCCTTTATGCTCTTTGAACCTAGCGTAAAAAACAAACAAAAGATTACAACTTACATACTTACTTACTTACTCACTGGCACTATCGAACCCGTAGGTTCATGGCCGCGCGGACATACGCTCTCGATACATCCCTATCCTGAGCTAATGCTTTCCAATCTTTTCCTGTATAATCTACTTCCCTCAAATCATAGTTAATTTTAATCTCCCACCTCATTCTTGGTCTACCAACTGGGCGTTTTCTCTCTGGTTTTCCTACAAGAAACTTCCATGCACGTCTTTCATTCCACATACGTGCAACATGTCCTGCCCGTCGCAGTCTACGAGACTTAACTGTTCTTA